>JAQHUG010000397.1:0-60604 GCA_028555095.1 Dicrostonyx torquatus | reverse complement strand
AAAAAAAAAAAAAAAAAAAAAAAAACCCCACAAATTCTAGGAGGCCAGGCCTTTCTGTATTGTTTGTTCTTCAGCTCTATATCCAGGCAGAACAGAGGCTAAGCCACATTAAGTCCTCTGTCCACATCTATCGAATGACCGAGTGAAGGAGGGAGAGGCTCCAGAAGGGGTGTGTGTGGTGTGTGTGTGTGTGTGTGTGTGTGTGTGTGTGTGTGTGTGTGTATGGTCTGTGCCTTACATTTTAGAGGATATGCTGTGTTTTTGTTTTTTTGAAGATAAAATGGGGGCCCAGTGAGATGACTCGGTGAGTAAAGGTACCTGCTACTGTACCTCCTGGAACCTGAGTTTGATTCTCCAGAACCCATGTGAAAGTGGAAGGAGAAAATTGACTCCAAAGTTATCTTCTGGGCCTCTACATGAACACCATGACCCTGCCTACATATCACACACACACGTTCAAAAGTTCTAGAAGACAAAATGGGTTGTTCGTGTGTAGGCACGTGAGGAGGAAGGGGTGCTATGTTTTCAGGCTCTGTGTTTCTTCTTGGCACCCCCTAGTTTCTGTGAGCCCTGCACAGCTACAGTGTAACCTTACCTCATTGTTCTATTACAAGGTTGCTTGCTGCCCCGAGTCTAAAAGGTCAGATGAGTCTCTTCGGCCCACACTTCAGGGTGTAGGAAAGCCAGATGGAGATCTCAAGGAACACGGGACACCTTGCTTTCCAGCTGTCAGGCTCACCTCCCTGAACGAGGCTCTCTCAGATATGCCCTCTCACCTTCATGCTGCAGCCTATTAATTGTTCAAGACTTTCTAGTTCTTGGCAGGCCCTAGCATCTTGGAAGGTGCTGGAAGAGAGATGTAGAAAGCTTAGAGGTAAAAATGCAAAGCTAACTTGGTTAGACCAGCCAAGGTAGGGCTCTCAGGGCTAAAATCCATCCCGCCAATCAATCAATCAATCAATCTCCACTGTGAGTAGAGTGTTCCATCCTTATGTAAGATTCATCACTCTGCTTCAGAAGTAGAGGTGCCAGACCAAAATACAGGACACCAATGAACTTCTTTTTGAGACAAGGTCTCAATATGGAGCCTTTGGTTTGGAACTGGCAATGTAGACCACGTTGGCCTGGAACTCAAAGAGATTCACCTGCTTCTGATTCCTAAATTCTGGGATTATTTATGTATGCCATCACTTACTTTTGAATTTCACATTTTTAGAGTTTTAAGAATGCTCTACACAGTATTTGAGACATATTTAGTAACATTGTCTTGGGCCTAGAAGTGTAACTCAAAGGAGGAACGCGGGAGCTGGAGAGATGGCTCAGTGATTAAGAGCCCTGACAGTGCTTCTAGAGAACCTGGGTTCAATTTCCAGCACCCACATGACAGCTCATAACTGTCTGCAATTCCTGTTCCAGAGGATCTGATTCCTGCATACAGACATACTTGCAGGCAAAACACCAATGTATATAAAATAAAAGTATATAAGTTTTAAAACAAAAAAAAGGAGGAACATGTTGTCTGGAAAGTGTGAGGCCCTGGGATTGGTTACCAGTGTTGGAAAAAGGACAGGGGAAGGAAGAGAGGGAGAGAGGGAGGAATGAAGGAGCCAGCTGTTATTTGAATTTTTTTCCAGATTTAATTACTTCTTTTTGTATGTATAGGTATTTGTGTGCCTGTGAGTTTATGGATAAAACATGTGTTATATGCATTGTCCAGAGAGAACAGAAAAGGCTTTGGATCCCCAACACTAGGTTATAGGCAGTTATGAGTTGCTCAATAGACTGCTGGGAGCTGAACCCATTACCTCTGCAAGAGCAATAATTGATTTTAACTGCTGAGCCCTTTCTCCTGTCCTGACCCTAACACATAACATATAACACAAAAAAAGTTTTAATAAAAATAAAAAATTGCAGGGTGTGGTGACACACGTGTTTAATCCCAGAACTTGGGAGGCAGAGGCAGTCAGATCTCTGAGTTTAAGGCCATCCTGGCTACAGAGTTCCTGGACAAGTTCTGAAACTACACAAAGAAACCCTGTCCCGAAAAATTAAAAAAAAAAAAAAGTTTGGTGGCCTATTTAAACCTCTAGTGATAGGGAGGCAAAGGTAGGGAGATTTCTGAGGCTCATAGCCAGTTTCACCAAATCAGAAGCGCCAGGTTCCAATGAGAAGACCCAGTCTAAATAGCAAGTGGATGGTTTGTGAGAAACAAAGCCTGAGTTTGACCTTTCAGCGTCTGATGGAAACACACAGGCACATTCATTCACTGCACAACCCAGAAATAAAACGTAAAATAAAACTCCACAATTTGTTGTGATATAGCTCAGTAGGAGAGTGTTTGCCTAAGATTCATGGGACCTAGGTGTGTCTGTCTGTCTGTCTGTCTATCTATCTATCTATGTATCTATCTATGTACCTATGTATGTATGTATCTATCTATCTATCTATTTTTTTTAAGACAGGGTTTCTCTGTGTAGCCCTGGGTGTCCCAGAACTCACTCTGTAGATCAGTCTGGCCCCAAACTCAGAGATCCGCCTGCCTCTGCCTCCTGAGTGCTGGAGTTACAGGTACCTGCAACCACTGCCCAGTCATGCCCTAGATTAAACCGAGTATGGCAAAAAAACATCAAAACCAGCAGGCCTTGCAAAAAGTTAGATTGGGTCTTGTGGGTGCTTTCAAGTACTTAATTGGTAGCATTTTGCTGAACAATCCTGAGGGCTTAGAACAGCTCTGGCACCTTTAAAGGGGTATCAGATTCAAACCAGAATCGAATGCTCTTTCCCAGTCACCCCACCTCTTGGCTTGTTGCCAAAGGAAAAAGGCTCTAGTCTGGTTCTTCAAAGTTCTCGTGGCCGAGGGGAACGATTGTCCATTTCCATCACAACCTCTTGGGCGCTGCCCTGGTGCCCCACTGCTGATGTGAAAGCCAACTAGACTTCAGACTGCAGACCTCCTCCCCCACAAATTCCTCACCACAATTGTGTGGGAGGGTTTGCAAAGGAAACAAGATGACCAACTTGTTTGTGGGAAAGTTGTGGCTTTCCTACCAGAAAACGTCACCTCTTAAGTCAGCACTGGGACATACCTGGCTACTTATCGACAGGTGGGGCAGGGTCCTGAGTCATAGAGAGGCCTCACCTGGGAAGGTTTCTCTTTCAAAGACTGAATCAACCATGACATCACTCTTGAGAGCAGCAAGTACTCTACTGGCCCTTACTTATTCAGCTTCCTGGGAGATACTGGATTCCTTTTTTCCTCCCTCCCTTCTTTTTTTCTATTATAGAAACAGATTTTTTTTCATATAATCTGACTATGGTTTCCCTTCCTTCAACTTCATCCCATCCCATCCAATCTGCACTCTTTCTGTCTCTTAGAAAACAGGTATCTAAAGAATAGCAATACGATAAAATGAAAATAAACTGGAATAGGAAAAAAGCAAAGGGAAGAAAAGGTCCAAAGAAAAAGCTCAAGAAACATATAGGGCCGGGTGGTGGTGGCGCATGCCTTTAATCCCAGCACTCAGGAGGCAGAGGCAGGTGGATCTCTGTGAGTTCGAGACCAGCCTGGTCTACAAGAGCTAGTTCCAGGACAGGCTCCAAAGCCAGAGAAACCCTGTCTCGAAAAGCCAAATATATATATATATATATACATACATACATACATATATGTGTGTGTGTGTGTGTATAAACACAGACATTTGCACACAGGAATTCCATAAAAATACAAAACTGTAAGCCATAGTATACATGTAAAGGACTGTAAGGTTTAAAAAAAAATGCCCTGACATGACATTATAAGACAGCCTCCAAAGCTGCCGTTGAGTTCGACTTGTGTGGCCGTCTACTGCTGGGCATAGGGCCTACCCTTTAGAGTGATTTGTTTCCCAGTGACACAACCTTAAAGAAAATTAATTTTTCATTTGCAAGTGATTATCAGTTGGAGATAGCTTCCGGGTTAGGGATGGAGCCTATGTCTACTTCTCTCAGCCCTAGGATGCCCATCTGGTACAGACCCACGAAGACCCTGTGCATGCTGCCAGTCTCTGAGTTCATACATGCACTGGTCAAATTGTGTTTAGAAGCTCTTGTTTTCTTGCTGTCCTCCAATTCCCTCTGGCTCTTACACTCTTTTCTCCACTTCTGCTGGGTTCCCTGGCCCTTAAGGGGAGGGATTTGGTGGAAGCATCCCATTTAGGGTTGAGTGCTCCAAGGTCCCTTACTCTTGAGTTACTGGTCTTTTCCTACCTTCTTGATCAGGATATTTTGAGAAATGGCTGGGGTTCAGCAGCTACTTGATATAGTTCATGTGACCAGCTAGCTCCCAGGCTTGGCATCATTACTAAACTTGTGGAGAAAATCCTGTTTATGGATATGTCTTTCTAAACTGCATTTGAAAAAGGAAGTCCTCTACCCATGCCCACCCTTTATCCCAGTCACTGGGGAGAAAGGCAGGAGAAACTAGCCTGGAAGTTTAGGGCTAGTCTGGGCAACATAATGAGACTCTGTCTCACTGAGAGGAGGAGGGAGAGAGTGCACACCTTTTGTACACCTCATAGTGGGGGAGTCTCTGGGCTCGTGACTGAGATATGAGTTGGAAGAGTTTGAAACTTCCTTGTGCGCCTGAGCTGGTTTTTCTACTGGAGTTAGCTATAATTTCTCCCTCTTCTCCGCAGGGTAATCCTTTTATTTGAGTGATAGAAGTGCTTAAAACTTGGGGAAGGCGATCAATACTTTACATTGAAACCCTGTCTTAAAAAAAGAAAAAAATCCTAGGGAACCAGGCTACCAGTTGTGAGGATTATCAACAGTTTAGACCGATGTCAAGGTTATGACTTCAAGCATTCACTCTTTTTTTTTTTTTTGGTTTTTCGAGACAGGGTTTCTCTGTAGCTTTGGAGCCCGTCCTGGAACTAGCTCTTGTAGACCAGGCTGGTCTCGAACTCACAGAGATCCGCCTGCCTCTGCCTCCCGAGTGCTGGGATTAAAGGCGTGCGCCACCACCGCCCGGCATTCACTCTTTCAGTGAAATTACTGGAGGAAAGCAGAGTGTAGGTGAAACCTGGAGGGTGGAGAGGGCCCTGGGCTGACACCAGCCCTTCCTTGCCATTTGACCTCAGGGAACTACTTAACCTCAGTCCCTTTACCTGTGAAAGGGAGTGGGGGGAGATAAGCAGTCCTCCCTCACAGGGAGCCAGCATTCATTCACCTGGGCTTTGCTTTCCTTATTCATCTTACCTGCACTTAAAGCATGGAGGATTTGTGTATTTTGTTTTTTGGTTTTTTTTTTTCAAGACAAAGTCTCTAGCTCAGGCAGTTCTTAAACTGATTGTGTAGTCCAGACTGGCCTCAAACTCGAGATGATTTCTATGTCCTCAGTGTTACTGGCATTACAGATGCCAGTCCACTTGTCCTGTGATCGCAGTAGCTTTATCCTACTGATTGTCACTACCAAATAGGGAGTGGTGCCAGGAGGCCTTGATTTAGAAACTCCCATCTAAGGCAGCCTTGGTTTCCTTTCAGTTCTGGGGTTAGTTACGGTTTCTCTACTTCTCCCACAGTTCAGGTGAAAGGATTATTAGCAGGAGTGCAATAAACACCCAAGCACCCGAGTGCAGGTGCCCCAGGCAGGCCTGAAGCACCTGATCCCCCTGGAGCTGGAGTTACAGGAGGTTGTGAGCCTTCTCATGTGAAGAAGCTGAACTGGGGTCCTCTGCAAGAAGAGTTTGTGCTCTTAACCACTGAGCCATCTCTTCAGCCCCCCCCCCCCACCTAGTTTCTTAGTTTGTACATAAATGGTCAAGCTCAGGGAGCCCAGAAGAACTGGGCGAGTGTCAGAACCAGGCTAGTAGCATTATTACCAAATGTAGCTACATGGGTGGTTGCTTGAATACTGAATTAATTGCTGATGTGTGATTTTTGACTTTTTTAATTTTTGTACCAACTTTGAAGAAGTTACTGTATGGGTAATTCCATTTCCAACTAATATAATGGAAGCTTGCAAAAGCTGATCAGCAACCCTGGGTAGAGCTGCATGGGAAAGTCTTTGGTCACGCCTACATTCACCCCTCCGGGTCCTCAGCGACTGGCTGAGGATGTCTGCACTCCATCTCCTGGGAAGGATCCTGAAGTCCACCCATGCAGTTCCTCCTTATTTCTAGTCCTTTGGTAACTTGGAGCCTCAAGTTCCCACCCCTTTTAAAACCTGGAACAAAAGGGAGTTACCGGCCCCCTTGGGCTCCACTTGAAATCTGAAAGGCTGACTGGAGATGGAAGGGCTTCGGCTCTCTTCTGGCTCCTTTTAATTATTATTGTTTTTCTTTTCCAAATTGCTACCTATGAGTTTCTCATAACCACTTTGGTGGGAGGTGGGGTGAAGGGTAAGGCAGTTAACTCTGAGTGCCACAGACAGACGGAGGAAAGCATTTGAAAGAAATTCACATAACAACAGTAATAATGGAGGGGAAGGCGTCCCTTGTTACAGAGCAGCTTGGAGCTAAAATAGATGCCCGGGATGGGGAGAGGAGACGGAGCATACCAGCTCACCATCACAGAGGCTTTGCATGAAAAACTACTTTGTGTTTAGATATTTTCAGTCACCTTTATAAAATTTGAACAAATCCTATACGACTGAACCAAAGGGGTAGCTGGAGGGGGCACTAAAAATTCTCCACTAAAATCCAAGTAACATCAGAGAGATAGGAAACTCTGATAGTCTCAAACTCCTTCCCAGACTCCTGGCCTCTGGAACCACTCCATGTGACTCCAGTGGACATCTTCCTGTTCTTTTAGAAACCACTTTCCCACCTATCATATATCATATATCATAACAGGCCTTGGGCAATTTTGTCAGTCTGAGACTACCCACCCCTTCTCCATAGGAAGGTGTTTTTGCTACTTCAGACACCATAAACCCTCCTCTATACCAGTGAGGGCCTCCTGGGAGTTTTGTTTTGGTCACAAGCCTCCCATGTCCCTAGGGGGTCTGGAGATGGATCTGAGGTGGTGGAAAGTGCTGGGGTGCCAAGTTATCAGACAATGGGCACATTGAGAATGCAGGTGGGGCCAGGCCTGTGTGGGCTGGAGCAGCTGTTGAAGCCTCAGGGGGAGCAGCAGGCCCTGCTGAGGAGCAGTGCTGGCTGAGAGGACAGAAGCCTTAAGCCAACACAGTGGGGAGGAGTACCCCACCCCGCAGGATTCCAGGGCAAAGGGACATCTGAACAATGACTCAGATGAAAGGGGCGGGATCTGTGAGCAAACTTCCTTTTGGAAGCTTGGTCTTGGTGGTTGACAGGCCTTACCAGAGATAATGGGACTGGGGCCTGTTAGGCCTCCAGTAAGGTGGGAGGACCTGGAGATCTGGAGTAGCAGGTCTTCCTTCTTCTCCCTGCCCCAGGCTAGCTAGAAACCTGAGGAAGGGTGGTGTTTCATGGGAGGCCTGTATGGTCAGACCAGGCCTGGGGCAACCTCTGGAGTTCTGTGAGTGCCCCAAGTGCTTACCCAACACTGCTCCCTTCTCTCCAGCTCTGCTTCTAGATTGTTTTTCTAGGAGCCCATCATCTCAGCAGTGGCAGCATTCACCCTTTTCAGCCATCTTTTGTTTATTTACTGTGCCTGAAGATGGAGAGCTGTAGGGGAGGAGCCCGCAGAGGCTGGGGAGCAGCAGAACCAGATCATGGCATCTGCATTTTGGGGTTAGTGCTCTGCAGAACTGGCAGGAGCAGACCATAAACACAGGTATATAAAACACTGAATGTGCCAGGCAGTGACACATACCTTTAATGTCAGCACTCGGGAGGCAGAGGCTAGCAGATTTCTGAGTTCAAGCCCAGCCTGGTCTACAAAGTGAATTCCAGGACAGCCAAGTACTACACAGAGAAACCCTGTCTTGAAAAAACCAAAACCAAGCCAAACAACAAAAAAACACCCAACCAAACAAAACCATAAAATACTGAATGTGCCGGGTGGGTGGTGATGGCACACATCTTTAATTTCAGCACTTGGGAGGCAGAGGCAGGCGGATCTCTGAGTTTGAGGCCAGCCTGGTCTACCAAGAGAAGTCCATGACAGTCAGGACTGTTACACAGAGAAATCCTGTCTTGAAAAACAAAAAAAACAAAAAATGAACAACAACAACAAAAACCCCATTGAATGTGAGGTTGGCAGACTTTTAGGGAAAATGGATCTGAAGTGGGAAGTGCTGGAGCACTGAGGAAGTCTGGAGTCCTCACCAAAGGGGGACATTTAAGCAGACTCAAGACAGGAGAATACTGAAGAGTGTTCCAGCCTAAGGGAACAGCCAGGTCAGAGCCTCCGAGCAAAGGAACAGCAAGGCCATTGTGTGTGGATTCAGGTGGCTATGGGCAGCAGGAGACAGGAGGAGCACGGGGGTGGATGGCACTGTGCAGAGGGCCCGGCACCCATTCATCACAAGGCCTCTCTGACCCCTTCTAGCCTGACTTTGCCTCTCCATTCCAAACAGCAAAGTCTAGTAGTTAATGACACCAGCCTCTGACTGCCCAGGTTCGCCACTGGTCAGCCCTCCCCAGGACTTCTAGTCCAAGTGGCACAGGGTGGGGCCCCTGATTCACATTCTTTAGTGCTGCCAGGTTCCCTGCCATCAGCTGGCACATTCTGTCTTCCTTTCCAGCAGCACTTGACTGGGCTCTCTGCCCAGCTGGTAGATCAGCTCTGGGATGCTTCCTCCAGGACACCTTCTCTGATCTTCACTCCCTTGGCTTCTTCCCAAGTGCAGAGTTCCCTGGGTTCTCTGGTTTCCCTAGAGGAGCACCTGGTGTGTAAGTGGTGAGGAGAGGTGTGAACTGGACCTCCGGGATTGCAGGGACATCTCCATCTCTGAAGGACTTTTGGAGAGTTGCATTACAGGAAAATCAGATTCTTAGATTCTTTTCTTCCAGCTCTGTTCTTGTTAACAGCACACGTGTGCCGCTGATGCTGTCTTTCTGACCACTCTTTTTTTTTTTGTTTGTAATATTACTCTTATCACCCCTTTCCCGGCGATGAGAGCTTTAAAAAGTTTTTATTCCTAGCTGGGTGTATTAGCACAATATGGTTGTCCCAGCACAGAGCAGGAGGTTCAAAGTTTGGAAGCTAGCCTGGGCTACACAGGGAGGGAGAGGAGCCTGTTATTCTCTCCACCACCACCGAGTCTATTTGCTTCCTGAAGCTAATCACAAAACCCAGTATAGTTTAAAGTGTGCTCCTTATGCTTCTCACATTGAGGAAATTTTGTGTAGCAACCGCTGCTCTTCTGAGTGCTTAGGACCAGCCAAGAGGCTCGCATTTCATTTGTACCCACTCTTAAGAGTACGGAACTGCCCACCCTGTGCCGGCCCACAGGGGTGCTACAGGATGCCTGTGAAAATGTGGGCAACCTGCTCCTCCTGGCATTACATTACAGGTGGGGAAGGGAGAGATTAGGGAGACTAACCTATCCTCCCTTGCAGCGGAAACAAAGAACTCAATGATGGGGGAACACAATTGCTGCTGCAGCCCTTTCTGCCTAGCCTCATTTCTATTTTACAGACTGAGGTTTAGAGAGGCGACCTAGGGGTGTGGGTGGAAGGATGAGCGAAACCTGGGAGGGTGGGGGTGGAGAAGTCAGATGACTGTGGGACCAAAATGGGGGAAGGGAGTCCACCTCTCTCCCTCTTGTCTGCTGGCTCCATCTTTGGAAATGCTGAGTAGTTAATTAGCATTGTTAAAGGACTTTCAGCTAATTCTGGGGAACACTTCTTTACTTTTAATAAGCTGTTTGTCCCTTTAGAGGTGGGAATGAACCTTGGGCCTTGCATACTGATAAACACTCTGCTTTCTGCTGAGCTAAAACAGCCCCCACCCCACCGCGCTCCCCCTGCAGTTTGGCCTGGAATTCACACCTGTCAGGGTCTGCTGGAGTTTTTAGTGCGCACCACCTAAAACTATTTGTTTGTTTATTTATTTTACAACATCCCTTCATGTATGCTTGTATGCCAGAAGAGGGCACAAGATCTCATTATAGATGGCTGTGAGCCACCATGTGGTTTCTGGGAATTGAACTCAGGACCTCTGGAAGAGCAGTCAGTGCTCTTAACCTCTGAGCCATCTCTCCAGCTCCCCCACCTAAAACTCTTTAGTGCGCTTCAACATCACGCAGGAAACTAAGGAAAACTGTGTCCTACTGTACTCAGCTCCATCCCCAGGGATTCTGATTTTATATATTTGAGATTAGGGCTATCTAGGACTCTGCATTTTAGCTTCATTGTTATTTTGTAGTACTGATGATTGATAGAGGACCTCTTGCATGCTAGGTAAGTATTTTACATCTGGGACCAACCCTTCCTTCCTTGAAACAGGGTCTTTACTATTTACTAGCCTTGGGCAATCTGAAATGTACTAGGTAGACCAAGATAGCCTCAATCTCAAAGGTCTGCCTGCCTCTCTGCCTCTTGAACTGGGGCTGTTGGAGTGTCTTGTGGTCCTCCTGTGAGAACCATCTGGACCAACACGTTCCCAAGCCGAAGCTAGAATGTGGATCACCAAACTCTAGTTAGATGGCACACACCTTTGATCCCAGTTCTCAGGAGGCAGAGACAGGTAGATCTCTGAGTTCAAAGGCAGCCAGCCTGGTCTACGAGTGAGTTCCAGGACAAGGCTACTTGAAAAGACCTCGTTTCTCCCCCCAACCCACCAAAAAATGTGCAGTCTCTGTTAGGATTCACCCATTATGCTGGTTTGCTGTGCCATCTGGCAGGATGTACCCAGGCAGTACACTGGCCAGTCCAGGGTCCTAGTCTGTATACAGGTGCTATAGGTCCCTTTAAGAGACAAGCCCTGCCTACTCCCGTCTTTCTTTCTGTCATTGTCTCTGTCTTTTTCTTCCCTCTCTGCATCTCTTTGTCTCTCTCTGTCTCTTTCCCGTTCTCTTCCCCATTCCCTTTATCTCAATAAATGCTCTGTCAGCCGGTGTTCCTCACCTGCCATGGTACCCACAAGGGTCCCAACTCGCGCCATAATCATAACAGTCTCCACGTGACCTGAGAATGGAGGTCAGGGATCTGTGTGTGGTTGAGGAGTTGATGCTTTAGAAACTCCCCAGGCCGGGCAGTGGTGGCGCATGCCTTTATTTTTTTTTTTTTTTTTTTTTTTTTTAAATATTTATTTATTTATTTATTATGTATACAATATTCTGTCTGTGTGTATGTCTGCAGGCCAGAAGAGGGAACCAGACCCCATTGCAGATGGTTGTGAGCCACCATGTGGTTGCTGGGAATTGAACTCAGGACCTTTGGAAGAGCAGGCAATGTTCTTAACCTCTGAGCCATCTCTCCAGCCCCTGGCGCATGCCTTTAATCCCAGCACTCAGGAGGCAGAGGCAGGCAGCTCTCTGTGAGTTCGAGACCAGCCTGGTCTACAAGAGGTAGTTCCAGGACTGACTCCAAAGCTGCAGAGAAACCCTGTCTCAAAAAAGAAAAAAGAAAAAAAGAAACTCCCCAGGTGGCTCTGGACTTGGTGTGAGAAGAAGTCATTTCAAGTTGTAGACAAGGTGTGTGTGCGCACGTGTGTCTGTCTCTGTACTGGACTGGATCAGATGGTCTACAGTGTTCACCTTTGCACATGTACACATGTGTACTCATTCATGTGCTTGTGTGCATTCGAGTGTAGTGTTCAGAGCCGGGGATTGGGAGTCTTCTCTAACTACATTCTTTATTCAATTCATTGAGGCAGGTCTCTAAACTGAGCCCGTAGCTCACAGCTTGCCCCAGGGTTCCCCTATTTCCCCTTCCATTCCCACTCAACGTTGGTTCTTGGGATCCAACCTCCAGTCCATATTTTTTGGTTTTGGTTTTGGTTCATTTGTTTGTTTTTTTGCCTCATGTGTTTTGTAGCCAAGGATAATACTGAACTCTGGATCGTCCTGTGTCTATTTATGGGCGTTCCTTATCCCTGAGGGTTATGAATTCCCCTTGGAAGGTGTTATGACTCATCCGGAAAGTAGAATCTGGTCTAAAGTGGGTGCATCTCAGGGAAACAATGGCTACAAACTGTACATCGTACGCCCCACACTTCACCCCTTTTCTATTTGGCTCTGAGTGACTGGAAGTCACAGTGCAGACTGGCTGGCCTTGATCTTGTGGCCTCTGCTTTCTGAGTGCTGAGAGCCCACCTGGTGTTCTGAAAAGCGGATGTAAGCAGGCAAACTATGCGAGATGTGTGACAAAATTCCAGTGTGCTTAGAGAAGAGATTGGCTAGCCACGACGCCCTTGCTTCTGTTTGTCTATCCTGCTTCTGTCTATCCGTTCTGACCAGCCTTCACTTTCTTCTTGCTGGGAGAGTGGTTTGGTTAGTCCACACCAGTGGGTAGCTTTACAATTAACTCTCTTGGCCTTGGACTGAGGCATCTATAAACACTGTTCCCTAGTTTGAGTTGTCCAACCCTGTGTTAAAAGGCAGGGCTAAGCCCTGCTCTTGTCTGGGAGAAGCCAGTGTGAAACTCAAAATGAGCAGAGAACAGATCCAACGGGGAGATAAGGCAGCTGCAGTTTCAGTTTTGGGCTGGGCCAAGAATTTCGGGACTTTCTTTGCTGTGGATAGGGAGTTATGTTGCTTTTCTACTGGGGGTGTGTGCTTATTTAATTTATGATTAATCCATCTGGGTTTTGATAACAGGCCCAGTGAATCCATTATGTATTTCAGATATTTGATTTTAAATGTAGTCCTGGTATTTTAGAAAGGACAATTAGTCATGAGCCTGAGCGGTCTTCACAGTTGTTTGTTTTACCTGTAACAAGTTAACCAGTGGCAGGTTTTAGTTCTCTCTTGTGTCTGTCTCTGCCTCATCTGTCTCTCGGTCTGTCACTTTCTCTTCTTTAAGTTTTTTTTTTTTTTTAAAGATTTATTTATTTATTGTCTTCAGCCTCCATGTATGCCTGCAGGCCAGAAGAGGGCACCAGATCTCATTACAGATGGTTGTGAGCCACCATGTGGTTGCTGGGAATTGAACTCAGGACCTCTGGAAGAGCAGCCAGTACTCTTAACCTCTGAGCCATCTCTCCAGCCCTCACTTTCTCTTCTGGAGACAGGGATCTTATGTTGCCTGGGTTGATCTCTCGAATTCATGATTTAGCCAGTAGGGCCTAGATCTTCTTGCATGCTGGGTTCTACTCTCCTCCTTTGAGGAAACTTTGGCCTGTAGCTCTGGTCCTCCATGATACCCATATTACTTTGAAAGTCTTATGACCATCTGATTCTCCTGTGATAGAGCCTGGTGAGTCAGACCTTTTAAACTATGGTGGTTTGAATAAGAATGGATCCCAGTAGGCTCATACATTCAAATGCTTAGTCACCAGACTTGGCACCCTTTGGAAGAATTAGAAGGATTAGGTCTGGCCTTGTTGGAGAAAGTGTGTCCCTGGGTGGCTTTGAGGTTTCAAGAGCGTCAAGCCCAGTATGTCTGTCTTTTTCTCTTGGTCTGCGGATCAGTTTGTAGTTCTTAGCTATTGCTCCAGCACTGTGTACCACCTGTTCTCCGCCATGATGGTAATGGACTGAATCTCTGAAACTGTAAGCAAACTCCAATGCTTTCTTTTATAGAGTTGCCATGGTCAGTGAAATAGGGCAATCACCAATTCTCCAGAAATGAGAAAGTTGGGGTTTCCCTAAGAATGGAAATTTTCTCTGCCCTAGTGCCAACATTCTTTTTTTCTTGCTCCCGTGAAGAATTTGTTTACACCTGTATCTGAGACACAAGGGAAAGACCAAAGGAAAAACAAGGATTAGAAAGTAGATAGAGGAGGGCTAAGTAGCAAGGTGATTGCCGTACAGTTTAGAACTCGGGCAGAGAGCACACATCTGCCTCTGTTGTTCCTACCAACCAAAATAAAAAGGGAAATTTGATCAGCCCTACAGCTGGGTTTCAATGTTTTGGGCATTAGTGGGGCGTCTGGCTCCTCCAGAGAGTTCTTCGTTCTCTGCAGTTCAGCACTGTCTCTAATGTGTCGGACCGCACCTTTGCAGCTGTCTTATTAGACAGTCAATACTTGTGGAGACAACATTGCACAATGTAGACCATAAGAGAACAAAGGTTTCGTGAGAAGTGTGGTTTTGCATCTGTCCCTCTAACAGTAAGATCCATCTTGTATAATGCAATATAAAGTCATAGCATAACAATATGTAACGGTGGAAATTTTACTAATGTTGTTTGTTACCCAGTACCTTGCCTCAGGGTCATGGTGCTTACTATTTCCTCTGCTGGGCACCTTTGCCCTGGCATATAGCTCTTTATAACTTGCTACTAAAGATTGCCCCATATTGGAGTCCACTTCATAATAAAATGAACATAGTTTCATAGTCTTTGTTATGATTCAGCTTAATACTATACATTATCTGTTTACTCCTTCCACCTTCTAACGCCCCACTCCACCAACATAGGCTCCTTGAAGGTGCAGCCTGCTCTGTATTGTAGGTTGCTGTACTAGGAGGACTCAGAATGCTGCCTCAGTAGATTTTCAAGTGACCGCCCCCGCCCCCTTAGTTAGGTGCTGGGGATTAAACCCGGCATCTTACTTGCTATACATGCTAGGTAAGTACTCTACCATCAAGTCTCCAGATACATAGCTGGCTGTTTTAGAACTCACATTGTAGACCAGGTTGGCCTCGAACTCACAGGGATCTGCCTGCCTCTGCCTCCCAGTGCTGAGTTTAAAGGAGTGCACCACCACTGCCTGGTCATACATAGCTATTTTATTTCTGCATGTATCACATTTACATATCACTAATTTGTACCTACGAATGCCTTATAGATAATTCTAAGTGAGTCTATGTGAAGTTCAAAATGATAGTCATTTGGTATCTGTTGTTGGTTGGGCTGTCTTTTGAGGAAGCTCATAAGATGTCTTTCAGTTGTATCATGGCCCACTAGCTACTTCTTTCTAGTAAATGTAATTTCATATTGAAGATATTTTATCCTGACAGGTCATACATTTAGGCTTCAATAGACACAATCTAATAACCACATAGACAATAGGTGTCTTCTTTTTCTTCTCTCTCTTTTTAAGTAGTCATGGTATAGCCCAGATTTGAACTCTCCTGTACCCAGACATAGTGAGATTGTATAACCTAGCTGGTCTGCAGCTTCTTATGTATACCAGGTTGGCCTCTGGCGAACAGAGATCTGTCTGCCTCTGCTGGGATTAAAAGTGTGCATCACCACTTCAGGCATGGCTGGGAGTGGTGATCGATACTTGGAAGGTAGGCAGATCTCTGAGTTCGAGGCTAACCTGGTCTACATAGTTCCAGGATAGCCAAGACACAGAGAAACTATACTCTGTCCTGGGAAAATAAAACAACCAAACCAAACCCACGTATATATATATTTAAAAAAATCCAAATATAGAAAGAATATTATTCATCTCTCCCTTTTGAAAATTGGGAAGGGGTATATTGAAGTGGCTGAATATGTGCATAGCTTGTCGGTAGTCCTGGGGTCAAGAGTACTCCGCGAAAGCAAAAACGAAAGAGATCCTCTGATGGAGGAAGGGCTCCATGAAAAGAACAGAAGGTTCCAGTAGATGATAACCAGGGCGAGGAGACTTGAGACAGAATGAGCAGAGTGTACTGAGAAGGGAGAAGCCTACCCAGGGCAAGACCTCTGTCCTGAAGGGAGGGTAATTGGTGATGCGAGCTAACTAGTCTGTTCAAACTGATTCTTCCTTCTGGCCAAGCAGCTGGTGGGGGTGGGGTGCTGATTGTGTGTGTGTTGTTCCCCTAGCCCAGGAGCCTCTGGGTCCTTTGGAAACAAAGTGCAGGAGACTGGAACAAGACTCATTCTTCACCGGGCATGGCTCAGCACAGTGGCTTGTGTCAGAAAGGATCTGGGGTGCGTGTTTGATGGGGATTAGCGTTACCTCCAATATCCTGCCTTTCGGCCCCAGCTGAATCTGACCCTCCTTGCTGTTGAGTTCCTGCTTATTTTCAGTTGTGGCCCTGGACTAGCAGTCAGCACTCATCCTGTGTACTACCTTAGAAAATAGAAATCATCACTATTCTGACTTGTTAATTTATTGTTTGTGGGATTTTTGTTTGTTTTTGAGAGGTTCTCTCTCTATAGATAATGCTGGCCACAAACCTACAGAAATCTGCCTTCCTCTGCCTCCCAAGTACCTTGATCAAAGGTGTGTACCACTATGCCCAGCTGTTTTTTTTTTCTTTTTTCTTTCTTATTTTGGAGACAGCGTTTTTCTAGCCTTGACTGTTCTGGAACTCCTGTAGACCAGGCTGTCCTGGAACTCAGGGATGCCTCTGCCTCCTGAGAGCTGGGGTGAAAGGTGTGTGCTGTCATGCCAGGCCTTGTTTTGTTTTTTAATATTTTTATGGTTTATTTAACTTGATTTTATGTGCATTGGTGTGAAGGTGTAGCCACCGATTCTGGCCCCATGCTGGTCTCTTGTTGAGGAAATGGAGGCAGAAGGATGAGGTGATGTGTTGAGACTGTGTGGTAATAAGAGGACCTGAGATTTGAACATGGTCAGTTGACCTTTGAAATGAGCGTCTAGTTGGTTTATAGCCCTTGCCGTGGCCTTGAGATATTGAAACAGACTCTAGGCTTCTTAACACAAAGTTGGCCCCATATTTGCAGTAACCAGTGGTGGATGTCCTTGTTTTGTTTGCACCTGACCAGCAGCCCTTGCTGTCAGGCTCAGAGTCTCTCTTGGCATTTGTGCTCGGTCCCACATTTGACTCAAGTCTTGAAGCTTCATTTCTAGCTTAGTAGTTTGAGAGTTGCCACCCTATCCCAACCTCTTGTGGAAAGAAGGGTAAACTTTTTGGGGGTGGGGTTCGAGATAAGGTTCTCTGTCCTGGAACTAGCATGTGTAGACCAGGCTGGCCTCGAACTCACAGAGATCCACCTGCCTCTGCCTCTGCCTCTGGAGTGCTGGGATTAAAGGCCTGCGCCACCACCTCTTCATTAGTCCACTAAGATGAGTAAATCATAGACATGTCAAGGCAGGTTCAGTATCTGTTCACTAAGGTGCTTCTCACCCAAGTTCTGAGAATTGAATGCAGGGACCTTATTCAGACTAGTGCTTGACCACTAAGCCACACCCACAACTCCCTTTTGTCTCACTCAGTTGCCTGGGCTGGTCTCATGCTCACTTTGTAGCCCAGGCTGGATAGGGATTTGTACTCATCCAACGCCAGCCTCCCAAGGGGCTGGGGGTGTAGACTTGCAGTAGTAACCCGTAAGTTTCACTGTTTTTTGACAGTGGTGGGTGTTATAATTAATATTTGGGGTCCCTGCAGCTGCTATGGGTCCCCGTGGGTGGCACGTGACCACGTGCACGGGTCCCGGCAGCTTGCACAAAAGACTGCATGGCAGCAAAATGGCAGTAATGGCGGCAGGGAGGCGGGAACATGAAACCAGAAAGATATTAAAGTTAAGCATTTATTATGGAGGGAAAGGAACAGAAGGAGAGAGAGAGAGGGAAAGAAGAAGAAGGAGAGAGAGAAGAGAGAAGGAAGAAGGAGGAATCGGGAGAAGGCCGTCTGCCTCTCCTGAGAGCAATGGGGACAGAGAGCATGGAACCGGGAACTCAAGGCTTACAGGGAGAAGAGGAGTGGGTGTGGCTTGCTCTTAAAATGACAGAGAATCATTACAGTGGGTATTGAGCCCAGTACTTCCTCCATGGTGTGCATGTGTCCTACCATTGAGTGCATTCCCAGCCCTCAATAAGCATCTTCTATGCACTAAGCTTTGAATGCAAATGGTGGGAGAACATAAATAGCTGAAGTCGACCAGTGTTTACAAGGGGTCAAGCTCTGGGCTTAAGTTTTAGTTGTGTACAATCTTACCTGAGTCTTACTCCATAGACTTGAACTACAGTCCATTCTATTGAAACCTGATGTAGCTTTCTTAAAAGTCTCTATGGAAATCAACTGGCATAAGTCACTGGACTGTGGGGATGTAGGGTTTGGCTCAGCATTCTTACCTTCAGCTTGCTGAAGCCAGATGCGGTGCGATGCGGTGCAGTATGGTGTGGTAAAGTGGTATTTAGTGTCTCAGGATCTTTAGGACTGAGGCAGGAAGATCCTTTGAACCTAGGTGTTCAAGTGAAAACTGGGCAGCATAGCAGGACCCTGAGCCTCTGCCTCTCTGTGTATCTCTGTGTGTGTCTCTCTGAGACAAGTCTCATTATGTAGCCTTGGCTTAGCTGTAACTCTCTATGGCCTTAAACGTATAGAGATCCCTCTGCCTCTGCTTCTGCCTTTCATGTGACGGGACTAAGTGCGTCATTATGCCAAGCCTCCAGACCCTGTCTCTTTAAAAAAAGAAAGCAGGGACTGGGCGGTGGTGGCACAGGCCTTTAACCCCAGCACTTGGGAGGCAGAGGCAGGTGGATCTCTGTGAGTTCAAGACCAGCCTGGTCTACAAGAGCTAGTTCCAGGACAGGCTCCAAAGCTACAGAGAAACCCTGTCTCGAAAAACCCCACACTTCACCAAGATGTCTGACAAGGATTTTGTGTGAGTTCATTAGTTGTTACTGTGCAGCCAGGACTGGGACAAGGGTTATCAGAGAGATCCATGGAAAGTTTTAGCCCCAGATGTGAGTGGGTGTGGCATGGCGTGTCCCTGAGCCCATCTATGCTGCCACTTTGTTTTGTGCATTCCTGCTTTGCAGCTGGGTATAATTTTCTGTATTCACCTGGTGTTTTTTTGTAGAAGAAATCACACCCATGAGCAAAATAGACCTCTAGGCTATGCTTAAGGGAGGGAGACAGACCTCTGGACCATGCTTAATTAAGGGAGGGAGGCCTGGGCTATGCTTAAGGGAGGGAGACCTGGGCTATGCTTAAGTTGTCCCTAACGTATCACTTGGAATGGAAGGAATGGGCATGTTCCAGGTGCTATAGAAGAACTACCATTTCCATTTTGCAGTGAAGTGAACTGAGGTTCTGAGAAGTAAAGGGGTGGCCCTTTACTCAGCAGAGAGGTGGCAGAGCTTGGATTAAACTGGGGTTCTCCTAGTTTAATCTGTCTATTAGAGTCCTTCCTGTTTGTATTTGTGGAAATCAGTCTAAAAAGACAGAGATTAGGTTTCTGAAATAGTAGAAGTCTGTGTGTGTGTGTGTGTGTGTGTGTGTGCGTGTGCGTGTGCGTGTGTGTGTGTTTTGAGACGGGGTTTCTCTGTATAGCCCTGGCTGTCCTGGAAGTCCTCAAATGGAGTAGGTTCACCTGGAACTTAGAGATCCACCTGTTTCTGCCTCCTGAGTGCTGGGGTTGAGGCTGTAGGCCCACCACTCTAGCAGGACATTTTTGTTAAGAGTTGTAGAGAACTAGGTAGCTTACCTTGCAAGTTCGAAGACATAGGTTCAGTTCCCGGGACCCACACTTACCAAAAAAAGAGCTGGCCAGCTGAGAACTCAGCAAGTAAAAGCACTTCTGCCAACACTACCTGAGCTCAGTCTTCTAGGCACCATACCATGGAAGGAGAGAACTGAAGCCACCAAGTGTCCTGACCTTCACAGTGTTGCACTGACTTTCTTTTTTGTTATTTTGAATCAGGGTTTCTCTGTGTAGCCCTGGCTGTCCTGGAACTCTCCCTATAGACCAGGCTGGCCTTGAGCTCGGGCCCACCTGTCTCTAGAGGCCTCCCAAGTGCTGGGTTTGTGCCACCATGCCCAGCTCATTTGCTTTGTTTTTTTCTTGAGACAGGTTATTGAACAGGCCTTTTTGGAACAGGAAGGATGTGAACTCTCAACTTTGCTGCCTTACTTACCTTGCTCATGCTGGCTTTGCAGGTATCTGCCTGGTTGTGTGCTAGACATATTCAATGGTGGTCAGTGTAGTTCAGATCTTTCACAGTTGAAGTGGATACCTGCCTTTTGTGTCCAAGTAAGTCTATATGTCCTGGGCAGCATCTGGAGGGAAGATGCCCAGGGCAGAGTAGAGACCGCTGGGGCAGCTGAGTCAGCGGTCCTCATGGCATGTCAGCCTTCATCATATTCTCAATGTGCACATGGTTGGGTGATTACTTTGTGTTCCTGTTGTAGGATCTTCCCTCATCTGCAAATGTTTCAGTTATAAAAACCTTTTCAGAAGTGCAAAGAACCACCTTCTTTTACAGTTCATCCTGCAAAGCTTGTTGCTTTGTGTCAGTGGTTAGCAAGTATGTTGCACTTCCCAGAGGCTGGGGGGAGAAGGAGGTTAGCAGGATGGGGAACAGTGGATCAAAAGGAGCTTTATAGTCAGGTAGGAGAAATACGTTCACAGGAGTATGACTACAGATGATGAGAATGGTCAGTGCTTTTCAGGTGAAGCTAGAAGGGTGCTGAACACTTCCCCACAAAGAAGCAATACACGTGTGAGATGGTAGGTAGGGGTGCCCTGGAGTAGACAGGGATTACCTGAGTTGAGTACCACATAATGTGCTACCATTTAAACAAGTTTAATTTTTTAAAGTTATTTTAAGTAAATTAATTTAAGTTTTATTTTTTTGAGACAGGGTTTCTCAGTGCAGCCCTGGCTGTCCTGGAACTCACTTTGTAGACCAGGCTGGCTTCCAACTGCCTCCAAGTACTGGGATTAAAGTCATGCAACACTATACATACTTGGCTCATCTTAGTTTTAAATCATGTGTATGTGTGTGACTATGAACACAATTATATATCTGCAGGTACCATTGGAGGCAAGAAGAGGGTGTTAGATTTCCTGGAGCTGGAATTACACGTAGTTATGAATCACCTAATATGGGTGCCGGGATTCAAACTTGGGTCCTCTGCAAGAACATTACACACTCTTGACTGCTGAGCCATCTCTCCAGCTGCAACATGTGCAGTCCAAAGCAATGTCTAAGTTAGTATTTAGGAAAACAAACTGTATAGCTACTTAAGTTTCATTTCCAAGAGACAGGATGCCCCTCCTGAACCATGATGCCATTCTCACAGGCAACATCTAATGCCTAGTCCTTATTCAAATGCCTCTCTTATCCCAAGAATGTTTTATTTAGTGTAGGATCTTAAATGCAAGGCATTTCAGATATGACCTTCCATTCAAGAGTCAAGAGTACAGAGAGGAGGAGTGCCTCGCCTTTGATTGGCCTGCTCCCCCACCCCTTTGTTCTTCCACTTGGAGGATGAGCCTGGAAGCATCTTATTGGATTACAGGAGTCAAGATTCTGCTGTTGTATTTTTAAGCACATGGATTTCATATAAGCTATAGCCATGCACATAACAGCCACAGACAGAGCTCAGGTTTGTAATTTAAAAAGACATTCTATGTCCCTTCCCTGTAATAAAGCCAAGGTGGCATTTTCTGATGGTGTCTGCATATGGCTTGAGAAGGAACAAAAGGTTTTGAGGTAGATGCTGGAGTTAGACATGCTGAACGTAGAGGGTCAAGATGCGTTAAGTCCAGATCTGCACGCTTCTCCTCTGCCACCTGTGCTCTCCAGACGTCTTTCCTCAAAGTGGGGGTTTTAGTAGCGAAAGCTGTTTTTCCTGCAGGCCTGGAACTCAACTACATAGACTAGGCTGGCTTCAAACGCTTTGGCTTTGTGTGTGATGGGATTGTTAGCATCTAGGTTTGGTGCCATAGGCTTGTAATTCTAGTACTCATGAAGCAAAGGCAAGAGGAGGATTGAGAGTTGGAAGTTTGAGTTACAGTCTATCCAAGGCTACACAGAAAGTCTCTACCTAAAAGACAACAATAAAAAAGAAGACAGACGCTGGTGTGTAGCTCCATTTGTAGAGTGATTGTCTGCCATGCAAGAAGTCATGTATTTGGTCCCCAGCACTGAGCAAACTGGACATGGTGGCACATTCCTGTGATCCCAGCATAAGGTCATCTCTTTGGTTGTATTGCCACCCTGGGATACACAAGACACCATCTCAAAAGATAGAGAGTGGTAGAAGGATGTACTCAGTATCTACTTCTGCCCAAACATAAATAACCTGCACACACAGAGCACACACACTCCACTCCCTAAAACAGCTATTTGCATTACTAGGCATGGAACTATATGCATGTCTGTAATTCTAACTAACATCTTAGGAAGCTGAGGCAGGAGGATTGAGTTTAAGACCAACCTGGGCCACATAGGCAGTTCAAAACTAACCAAGGCTATCTATACATATACTGAGACCCTATCTGGGGAAGAACAAAAGGGAAACAAACAAAAAAAGGAGCATGGGACACCTGACTATTCATATCATGGTCTTCTTGACAGTGTGTGATGGCCTGGTTCAGTTAGCTAACATGTAACCTGACATGATTTAGCATGGTTTAGCAACACAGCACACTGCTGAGGGGCCTGGAACCCACATCCAAATCTTACTGTATGGTTCCCATCAAACATGTAGTACTTGATTTTGAACCATATTAAGAATGAAGACATGTAAGTCAGGTATCGTATGTGCATGAAATGTCCAGGATAGGCAGAGAACAAATGAATGCATGGCTGTGTGGAGTGGGAGGAGACTTACTGGGCATAGAGCTGCCTAAGTGGAGTGGCCAGGGTGTCTGGAAGTAGTAACTGATGATTGATGTACAACCTGGGGAATATGGTCAAACCATATATATGGTTTTTATATCCATATATAGACAATATATGGATTTTGTCTTATAGTAATAGTTTCGCTTTTTTTAAAGGTCAAATACTATAAACTTTTAAATGTTATCAATTTTCTTCTGCATTGTTTTCATTATATTTTATTTGCTTATTATGTTTGTGTGTACATACACCACACTCTGTCAGAAAACAGGAGTCTTCTCCTGCCATCATGTGACTTGGCTTCTCTTACACACTGAGCCATCTTGCCAGCCCTCATTTTTGTTTTCTTTTTGCCCTTTGAGATAGGTTCTCACTGTGTAGTCCAGACTAGGTTTAGGTTTGTCCTCGCGATGTAGTCCAGAGAGATGGCAAACTTTTAGCAGGTTACCCAGAGTTGGAATTACAGATGTGAAACCTGTCCTAGCTTTCAGTAAATGACCTCATCCAGTATTACTGGCCCTGCCTTCTGTGAGGAGGCTCGCAGCCTTCCAAAAAAGAGGAAGGATTCTGAGAAGCCTCAGCTACCAGCCTGCGGAGAAAATGGACATGTTGTGTAATCAGAAGGCAGGCTCAGGCCAGCAGCTTTCCAGTTGAGCCTATGATGACGGCTTGAGAGGGTGTTTAAGAGAGAAAGCTTGAGACAGACTGGCCTGAAGTGCCCAGGCAGCAAAAGAGAGGTCCATTAAGAATGAAGGTATTTAAAGCTGGCATCAATGGAGACCTTTGGACCCAGCATCCAGGGTTAATGCACAGCTTTTGTGGGGTTGATTGGAGAAGACTTTGTCCTGTGGGCCAGACCCCCACCCACCCAAAAGCTAGGGCTTTCTGTGGGAATTACATACACGAAGGTCTTTGGGAATATCCAGATGGCCTTTTCAAGTTTTGCCAGAGCCGACAATGCCAAGGTATGGAGCCAACTTAGTCTCAGAACCACCAGTTTCTGCATTGTCCAAGTCCCCAAAGGCTCCTTCTAAATGGGTCTTGTGACAGTACCACCTGCCCCTTCTGCACTTTTGTCTTCTCCCTGCCCTGAGGGAGGGAGAGGTGTGGGCTGCTCTAGTGATTTGCCTCAGGACAAACTGTCCCCATCCAGCAATGCTGGTATCTGCGGTTGCTTTGAGGACTTGGGTTAAAGGGTGAGGTACTGAAAATAGCCAGTCATTGTGGCCACAGTGGGGTCTCCCTCATTTTCTCTCACCCCTATCTTCAACACCACAGCACCCCATTTTGTGTATCTGTGCACCTGTGTATGCATGTGCAGTGCTCACAAAGGCCGGGGCTGTATTAGTTCTCCTGGAGTTGTCATGGCTGATTGTGAACCACCTACCATGGGTGCTAAGAACCCACCTCTGGCCCTCTGGAAGAGCAGTACAGGCTGAGTGATCTCTGAGCCATCTCTCCAACCCCTAAAGTATCCATTTTAACCCCTTACGGCTATTTCCAAAGAAGAGATCCCTTCTCTGAGAAGTCTGAGATCCTCTTGAGACTCAGCAGTTCAAGGCTATGGAGCCTCCATTGGGCATCCTTGTACTTGTACTTATTATTCCAGGAGCTCAGACCTTCCGATGCCCATCCCCCACCCTCAGAAACCCTGGCTCAGCTCACTCCGGAGGCTTTAGGGAGGGTTCAGGAAAGCAGAAAAGCTACCCAGGACACTTCCTTTTATGATCACAAGCAGAATGGGAAGGGAGTGGCTGGCATGGTCGGACACAGTTCCCTGTTGTACCAAAGCTTTGATGAGAAGGGTTGGGGAAGGATCAGATTCCCAAGAGCAGATCTGTGTAGACACTCCCTACAGGCAGGGGCAGCCACACCTGTGGGCAGGAATGACCAATGCTGAGGGAGCCCTGCTGATACCAGCTTCCTCAAAAAATTCAGCCTTCTGGGTGCCACCTCCCCTGTAGAGTGGCCTTTAGGGCAGCTTCAGAAGATTCTAGCTCTGCAAATTGGGCCACTGCAATGTAATTAACAGCAATACTTAGTGGCTCACTTCATAGGATCTCGCTTCAGATGTTCCTATGGAGTCCGAGAGAAGAGCCTTTTTTGTTAGTTTGACACAGTCTTACTCTGTGTCCTGGAATTCACCATATAGTCTAGGCTGCTTCAAGCTTGTGGCAATCCCCTTGAGAGTAGGGTTACAGACATCATGGCCATTATGTCTATTTTTGTCTTACGTAGCCAAGTTGTTGGCCTCAAACTAGAATGGATTCTCTTGCATAGCCTCCCCAATGCATGGGCTACTACATCCAAACATTTGATCTTAGAAAGAGGATGAATGAATTTTCCTGATAGTTCCACAGCTAGTTAGAGGCACAGTTTCAGGCCAAAGTCCAGATTTATCCAGATTCTGTGTTTAGTGCCTAGCAGTGCAAGGGAGTGGTGGCACCTGCTGGAGCCACCTGTGCTAACAGAGAAAGGGGCCTCCAGGAGGGGGCTGATCCAATCAGAGGTTGGCTTTCATCATGGGAGTCATTCTGTTAACCTGTCTCTGCTGGTCTTTATCTTAGCCTCCGGTGCCCTTGTAACTGGCCTTTCTCCATGGAGTCAGCCACATAATCCTAGCGTTCTTGATTCTTCTCTCTTCCTGTCCCTCCCTTTGCAGAGGGCCACTTATTATCTTTACCCTTTTGCCCTGGACCAGCTCCAGGGGTCAAAGTCCCTCTTAAAGCCTGACTCTTGGAAGGAGAAAAACATCATCTATCATTTATGTTGTTAGATTGCAACCCAGAGAATGTTCTTATCAAACCGCAAAGAATCAGGCAGACAGACCCACAGGCTCCCATGTCCTGAGTGTCTTCACTCAATAATGCATCTGAGACCCACATTCAGGGTTTTGGAAGCTATGTCACCCACACTGGTTGCTGTTGGCTATAGTCAACTAAACACAGGTTCCTCTTTCAGTTCAGCTCTCGTTAAAGACAAGGGAAACGTTTGTTATGTAAAGGCAGGAAAACAATAATCTATTTAATTATTTAAATTGTGTGTGCACATAGTGTATGATACATAAACATGAGAGTGGACGCATGTGCCTATGCTTGCACACATGGAGACCAGCTGCAGGGTATCAGGTGTCTTTTAATATTCCTTCTTTTTTTTTTTTGTTTTTTGTTTTTTTCGAGACAGGGTTTCTCTGTGGCTTTGGAGCCCGCACTGAAACTAGCTCTTGTAGACCAGGCTGGTCTCGAACTCACAAAGATCCGCCTGCCTCTGCCTCCCGAGTGCTGGGATTAAAGGCGTGCGCCACCACCGCCCGGCTTAATATTCCTTCTTAACCTTATTAAAATTCCCTAAGTGTAAAGTGTGCTGGTGAGGCTGGCTTGGTGGTCATTGAGCTGTAGATCGGTCAGTCTCTGTCCACTCTAATACCGGGGTCACAGGCATTCAAGCTCAGGCCCTTTGACTTGCAGAGCAAGTACTCTTACCCAGTGAGCCATCCCCTCACCCCCAAACAAATCAATTGAATGATATAGAAAAGGTCCTTTTGCAGTGATGGAGCATGAGCCCAGTACCTTCTTCATGCTAGGGAAGTGCTTTGTTGAGTTACACTCCAGCTTTTTTGTTTGTTTTTGTTTTGTTTTTCAAGACAGGGTTTCTCCATGTAGCCTGGGCTGTGCTGTTACTTGCTCTATAGACCAGGTTAGCCTTGAGCTCACATTGATTATTCTGCTTCTGCCTCCTGTGTGCCACTACTCACCCTTGTTCTTTGTTTTGTTTTGAGACAAGGCCTTTCTATGTAACCCTGGCTGTCCTGGAACTCACTATGTAGACCAGACTTCTCCTTGAGTCCTGAGAGTAAAGGCATTTACCACCATGGACAGCCTAGCTGCCACCTTTGAAAAATTTTGCATCCTGTTCTATTGAGTGCAGCCTGCTGCTATGCTGTTTATATCTTTTGCCCTTGAGAACAGGCCTGCAATGACTTCCTTGTTCAGCTCCTCTTGGGCAAGTGTCTGAGTCTTGTGGAATGAAGTCTTGTAAATAGGCTTTGTAGGAAGAAAGGATATAAAATCTGTAAGCACAGCCAGAATGCATTATACTGAACCAGATGTGGTAGTGCATTTTTATAATCCTAGAACTTGGGAGACAAAGGCAGGAGGCAGAAATATTGAGAGTTCAAGGCTAAACTGACTACATAGTGAAATTCCTGTCTCAAAAAAAGGGGGATCCCCTATGGGCCAGGCAGTGGTGTGGTGCACACCTGAAATCTTAGCACTCAGCAGGCAACTATAGAGAAACCCTGTTTCAAAATGTCCCCCAAAACCCTCCCACATGCTCATATGCGCTTGCTGCAGCACCCCAGGCCTTTGTGCCCACATCTATGATAGTTCAATTTAGCCTCTGTGCATTACATATGAGACCGCTTACCTAGGAAGATGCAGGGAACCTGAACAACCTACTGGTGGAGGATCTAGTTACCAGACTTGGTTTTTGTCATGCTTCTCTGCAAGACAACTGCCAACTCCCTGTGGTGCCCCTTCCTCTTTCACTCATGTGTGGGTCACCCTCCACCCACCTCACAAGTACCCTCCCACACAAGGGCTCCTGGGTCCTGTGATGTGTGAATTCTCGGGAAGGTCTCGATCCTCAGGGGGTTGGCATGTGGGACATTCTAAATGGCCTGTGACTTGCCCCCAAGTCCTGAGCATTTGCAAAAATATCCATTATTTTGCTGTTTGTTTGTTGAGATAAGGTCTTATCCTATTAGCTCAGGCTAGCCTGGAATTCACTGTATAGTCCACATTGATCTGAGGCTCTTAACAGTCCTCTTAACTGCCTCTACTTTTCTATTGCTGCATTGTAGATGTGAGCCACTGTGCCCAGCCCTAACATAACATATTGATTATTCAACAACCAGGTATAAGCAGCTTTATTTGTTTTATAGCTACATAGCATTTTGCCCCAAGAAAATACCCTCATTTATTTAGCTAATTCTGCCCTGATGGATACTTGGGTTGGTGCCCATGCTTGTGCATTGCAAACAAAACCTTAGTGAGGAACCTTGAATGAGAATTTGCATGTGTGCAAGTTTCCAATTCTTGGTCACATTGGAACCCGGGAGTACACCAGGTTAATGAATAATGGAGTCTTTTGAAAGAGCTGCAGCCATGGAGGTAAAAGGTTAGAGGAACTGGGCTATGGCAGGTGTCACAGCATTCATACTGTGGCATCTAGAGTATGTGACCTGTGGCTGTACACTATGTGTACTGAAGCCTGCATCTGATACCTACTGACTGGCCTTCATGCTTTTTTTTTTAATTTTAACCACTGTTAACTGTTGTTGTCAGAGCCTTACTGTGGAGCCCAGCTGGTTTCAGACCCACTCTGGCCTCTAATTCATAATCCTGCCTCTGCCTTCCAAATGCTGGAATCACCATGCTCACTACTAGCTCATGCTCTCTCTCTTACACACACACAGACACACACACTTTCTTGTGGCACTGAGGTTTGAGCCTGGAACCTCTGGCAAGCTAGCAAACACTCTACCACTGAGTTATATCTATTACTCTTTGTTTCCTCTTTTCATAGTTTCTGACTTGGTATTTTTTTTTTTTTTTTTTTTAGAGACAGGGTTTCTCTGTAGCTTTGGAGCCTGTCCTGGAACTAGCTCTTGTAGAACAAGTTGGCCTCGAACTCACAAAGATCCGCCTGCCTCTGCCTCCTGAGTGCTGGAATTGAAGGTGTGCGCCACCACCGCCTGGCCCTGACTTGGTATTCTTAGAATGAGCACCCCAAACTGAGATACACTCCCCTGACCCTCTCTAAGGGATGTGGCATTGTTGTGGGATTTCTCTCCTGAGCAATTACCTTTCCAGGCAGGCCGAGCAGGTTAGCAAACACTCTGGAAGCAGCTGCCTTTCCCATCAATGCTTGCTTGTTCTGGATAATGAAAAATGATGCTAGCATCCATTAAAGAAAAAGCTGCCTCTTGTAAGCTGTGGTGGACAAGTGGGCGCTTGTCATGGAGTCATTTGCTGATGCATGTGACCTGCAGACTGGGAAATGCCTCCCTAGGAGTTTGGACGTCTAGCCTTTCTTTGGGTTTGTTTAGGAGTTTTGTTTAAAGGTCAGAGGCGGAGGGTCTATGCTTCTCCGGCACAGCCCACATTTGGTGAGAGGGCTGGCCTCGTGTTCATTCTCTACAGAAGAGGATTTTAGATCTTGAGTTATTGAATGAACCAAATATTCTGGATTTCCTGGAATCTCAGCAACCCCAGAGTCTGAGGCAGGAGAACTTCTGAGTTCAGAAGCTAAAGGCCAGCATGCACAACACAGGCTGTCTCAAGCAATAGTTCTGAATTCTGTGACAGCTCTCCGTACCCAATGGCCCAAATGGCTTTGGGCATTTCTGTGCTCTCTCGTGCTTGGGAAATGTGATCCTAGATTGATAGTTGGCTGACTCTGTGACTCTCAGCTGCTACCAGAAAAAAACTTTATTAGAAAACCCAACCTTAACTACACATAGCGATGCACACTTTTAACCGTAGTTTTGGAAGGTAGAGGCAAGCAAATCTCCAAGTCAAGACCAGCTGGTCTATACAGTGAGGTCCGGGACAGCCAGAACTACTGCATAAAGAAACCTTGTCTTGAAAAACAAAGAGCAACTACAAAAAACCCAGAAAACCCAACTGGCTCCCCAACAGCATAGGAGACAACACAAAGTGCTCACTCAATACCTATGTATCATGGCTGCTACCCATGTTGCCTGTGTGATTATGTGCAAACACATGCCATGGTCATGTGGAGGTCATAAACAGCTCGTGGGGACTTGGGGTAGGTCTCCTGCTGCTGTTTGGGTCCCAGGGATTGAATTTAGGTCTTTAGTTTGGCAGCAAGCATCCTTGTTAGCTGAGCCATCTCTCTGGCCTGCCTATTTTGTTTTATTGAGACAGGATCTCATGTATCCTAGATTAGCTTTGAATTCTACATAGATGACAATGATCTTGATCTCCTGATCTTCTTGCCTCCACCTCCAAAGTTTGTGGATTACAGGCATGTGCCACCAAATCTGGCTCCTAGTTGCTCTTGTAATTACTGTTAATTAAGGAATATTTGTGGCTTCTCTCTTCAGTCTTACTTTTTGATAGCTGTGCTATTATTGGGTGTGTAGTCCTTGGCTCATGGGGTACTCCTCAAATGAAACCCTAATAACTATATTTCTTCAAGTTCATTGAGTTATAATTTGCACACCTTGCAATTTGCCCAGTGTAAATGCACGTTAATTTTTATAAGTGTACTCATAAAGTGGTTCACCCATCCCCTGATCCAGCCCCCCTTAGATCTACTGGCAATCAGATACCCACCTCACCTCAGTCTTAGGTCACCATGGCCCTGCTTTTTATCTTTTTATAGCTTTTTTTTCTTTTTCACTTTCTTTCTTTTTGTTTTTTGAGACAGAGTTTTTCTGTGTTGTAGCCTTGACTATCCTGGAACTCGCTCTATAGACCATTCTGGCCTCAAACTCAAGAGACCCACGTACTTCTGTGCCCCCCCCCCCAGTGCTGGGATTAAAGACTGTGCTACCACATCCAGCTGCCTCTTAATTTTCTAAGTCATAAAATGAGATAAGTAGTTTAACACATGCTGTTGTTAAGGTTTACAGATGCTTTTGGAAGAGCTGGGGATGTAGTCCAAGGGCAGAGTGAGTGCTGGCCTAGTATGCTCAGGGCCCTGGACTCTACCTCTAGCACCACAAAAGGAAAAGGTTTTTAGACATCTATGCTGCCTCACTTATGAAGTAGTACTACATTCCTTTTTATTGTGGAGTCAGAGTAGCTATAGCATAATTTGTCCATCCTGGTAGCAATAGGTTAATCATATAAATTTCAGAGTCTTAAAAAAACTTATGTGTATGTATGTGTGTGCTCTGTAAGAACAGAGGAGCTATCTCTCCTGTCCCTAATTATTTTTTTTTAATGGGAAAATGTAGGAAAAGAAGAGTGGGAAGAGAAAGATTCCTTTATCAAACATCACACCCATTGAAAACTTTGCTTCAAATGTCTTTGATATGTGCAGAGAATTTGCAGCCGTTCCCCCATTCACCTTTGAAGCATTTCTGTTGGGCACTGGAGAAATGGCCCAACAGAGAAAAGCACTTGTTCTTGCAGAGGACGTGGGTTCAGTGCTTAGCATCCATACAGATGTTTACAACTGTCTATATACTTGAGTTCCAGGGGATCTGATGCCTTCTTCTGGTGTCTGAGGCAGCTAGGTTTACATGTGGTGTACACACTTCATGTGCTTCCATACACAAACATTCAGATTAAAAAAGAAGTTGGGTTTGCCCATGCCTGGGAAGTTGGGAGGCAGAGACATGCAGATCTCTGGGTCTGAAGCCAGCCAGAGCTAGTTCCAGGACAGCAAGGGCTACACAGAGAAACCCTGTGTAGAAGTTGTATTTGCCCTCAAACTTCAAGAATTTTATATAGACAAAATAAAACAACATTTTTAGCAAAATCCCCAAGATTATTTACCTTGGGCTAGTGAGAGGACTCCGTAGTGGGTTTTCATCCACTTGCCTCAAGGCCTGATGACCCAAGTTTTCTATCTCAAACTCAAATGGTAGGAGAGAACTGACTTCTGCAGGTTGTCTTCTGACCTCCACACATGTGTCATGACATGTATACACCCCCACACGTGGAAACATACACACAGTAATTAAATATAAACATTACTAAGGAGGTTGCAGAGACAGTTCACTGATTAACAGCACTTGCTGCCCTTTCAAGGACCCAGGTTTGGCTCCCAGCACAGACTTGGTGGTGTCATCCTGTGACCTGGTGGCATTAAGCTTTCATATGGTATACAGACATATGTAGCTAAAACATTCACACACAAATAAAAATGAATAAATATAATTATTAAAAAGAAATCGATCCCTTGTTGCGACCGCCACCTCCAAGTCCTGTCTAGGTTTTTTGATTGGGAGCATTTACTAGAGCAGACGGATGGAATGGTGCAGGGTGTCTCTTGGGCTCATTCACGAAGCGCAGACTCTACTGCTTCATTTCTTTTCATCGCGGAACACGCTGACTACACCATATTTTATTCAGCTACCATATCCAGCATCTGCTCATCTCCGCCTTGGCGTGTTAGATAACGCAGTATGTCGTTGTCTAGCATGTCCCACCACTAACAGAAGCCACTGCTGTTGACATAAAAAGCCAAACCAAGCCCCGATGTGGGGCAGAAAACAAACACCCTGACCGTCTGAAGAGGTGATGTGTGTCTGCCTCTTCCATCGTGTGAGGACCTGACAGTCCAGGTCAACAAATGGGTGACGGACACTCTGTTCTCACTTTCCTGATAAGACAGGGGAGTGGAGGAAACCCCCCAAACCCCAGAAGGTTGGGCTGGAGTTAAGAAGGTGGATTTCTGGGTCAGCTGGGTCAGCCAGTTTGACTACTCTGCCACTTATTACTGTGTGTGCTTGGAAGAGACACTTAAAATCTCTGCGCCTTTGCTGAGTAATGTTTCACACAGTGGTTTGTAAAGTGCTTATTATGCCTGATGCAAAAACAGTTTTGTAGAGCTTTTTTGCTCACACTGGATTCTACAGGAGCTTGTGGAAAGCTAAGATCTGTCAGTTCCTGGACTCTCCCATCTCTGGATGTCTGTAGTAAGTTAGTTGGAATTAGGACCCAGGCCCGGGTAGTTTTCTTTTTTTTTTTTTTTTTTAAGAATTTTTTTAATATTTATTATTTATACAATATTCTGTCTGTGTGTACATTTGCAGGCCAGAAGAGGGCACCAGACCTCATTACAGATGGTTGTGAGCCACCATGTGGTTGCCGGGAATTGAACTCAGGACCGTTGGAAGAGCAGGCAATGCTCTTAACCACTGTAGTTTTCTTCAAGGCTCCCAGGAGAGTGTGCACCCTTCGCATTAGATCCCAGGTAGAGATTTTAGGTGTTTTGGCCAGCATGCCTTGGTTCCCAAGCAGGAACAAGCCTGAGAGCTCATAGGAAAGACTCTAATAAGGGCTAGGGCTAGGAGAGCTGGGGCACCAGTACTCAGAGCTGCCTAGTCCTGCAGGGAGACATCAGGGGTTGAGAGGGTGAGGGATTCCACTGCTATGGAGTTTATAACAGGGCCCTCCCTAGCCTCAGGAAATCCCACAGAAAGGGAAAGTGGGCAGCCTCCTCTTTCTAATCAATAGACAACAGGTCCTGGAGTGCCCAAAACAGCCACAGGAATGCTCCCTGGGTTGGCAGCCAGTGTCAGTGCCAGTTAGCACCCCGGTATTTAGGTAGTGAGGTACTGTGTCTGCCTGTGGCTAAAAGCCAGGGCACTATAGTCCTGACTTGCTATGGTAGAAACCATCTGGTGTTTCTCTTTAGCCCCACTCCCCCACTCCCTTTTAAAAACGTGTGTGCATCTCTGTCAGCTAGGCCAAAAGAGACCACTAGACCCCCTGAAGCTGGAGTTAGTGGCAACTGGGACTGAGGCAGGCTGGCCACCATGGTGGGAATGAACAGGGACAAAGTCCTCACCTTCTTGCACCTCATTTTCCATTTCTCTTAAAATAACTGGGACCAGGGTCCTCACCAAACAGGACCTCACCAAAACATTGGAACCCAGTACTGGGTCTGAAGGGCTGTGCTACGATCAAGCCTCGGAAGGTTTTATTTGCAGACTCTGGCTATTTCTGGATTGTCCAAGAGAAAGGCCCGAGAGTGAATGATTTCAAATTGGTTTTTCTTTTCCTTGGTTTTGACATAAAGGACAAGGGAGATGAGAAGGCCCTAGCTCTTAACTGAAGGAACCGAAGTCACTGCTGGGCATGAGACCTCTGTAGACCCACCAGCTATCATTACTTTAATTCTGGTGCAATGGCCCATGTCTTCTGTGTTCTTGCCTGGCTCTTCTGTGCTGCATCAGGGACCCTGGCTGTGCTAGACATGCAGTACTTGGGTGGGCCTTGGAATTGCCCCTGCACCAAGATGTAGAGTATTAACCTGGCTGTCGACTGACTCAAGACGCCCCATTTGTGAGACTGGTGGCAGTTTTCACCTGGATGATTGTGATTGGCACTCGCTGGTATTTACTGTGGAACTTGAAACACATTAGCTCAGGTAGAAACTGGGCAGGTGTCCACAGTCAGCATTAATGACCTCACACATCTGGGGACAGCCTGGGTGATGATGGATCGCTCTTTATCCTGTTTACTCCCAGAAGTGAGAGCGGAGTGAGCACGAGAATTCCCCTTAGTCCTTGCTTTTGCTGGGCTTTCTCTCTGCCAATAAAGAAATCTATCCTTTCTTCTTTGGTTTTTGAGACAGTCTCACTGGGAGCCCAAACTGGACTCCAACTTGCTGTATAGCCTCTTGATCCTCCTGCCTTTCCTCTGCCTCCCGGTGCTAGGATTAAAGGTATGTGTGCACTCGGCTTTGTGGAAGGTTCTTGAGTCTAGTTTCAGACTTCCTTCTTTGTGTGACCCTCTGAATATCCTCTGAAGTACCCTGTCCCAAACCACAGCCTCTGTTCATAGACATGGTATTGTAGCTTGGCCACATCCCTTCACCTCTCCGAGTGACCAGATTGTAGTTCTTGTTCATGGCTCCTTGGCAACGTGCCCCAGATGTGGACAGACTGAAGGATAACTCGTCCTTGCCCTATTTTTCCAGCTATGATGAGTGTGGTTGTTTTACATGGATGTAGCACTTTCTAATTTTGTGGATTAGTGGAGATGTTCTTGCATTACCCAATGCCATCTAAGAAAGCGAGGGACCCGGGGAGATGTTTTCTGATTGGTGACTTCCACAAAAGGAGAGACTGTCTACTCCAGTGAAACTTCTCATCTCCCATCTTCAGTGTTTGAGTCAGAAAATGCAGCTGTAGTTTGGGGTCACAGTGGCAGTGTGGCCCCCCAGGAGCTCAGAAGCCTCTTTGATCATACGTTTATAACTTTGAAGTAAAGCTAAACACCAAGGTCTTGGCATTAGCGGTGGAACTTCTCTGGGGAAGACCTGTCCCACCTGTGTGGGAACAGATCTCTGCTTTCAAACAGTTGTTTCTGAGAGACTGGAACACCCCTCTGGTTACTAAAACACCCAGCCGTGGTCAGCTGCCTTTGGTGACTCCCTGGTCCTCAGACTCCAGCATTTTCTGCAATGTTTGGAGGCTTCTACGAAAGTTTTGTTTCTACCCACTCACATTCCAGTCACAGCCACCCCAGTGGAAGAAAAAAATGGGATCCTTCAAGGGAGACTGACCCTGGCACGATGGCAATTACAGGAAAAGAATGTTGCTGAGACTCACGGTCACCCACTGCCACCAGAGGCTTTCATCAGCTTGGGCTTTATTTGTCTTGCACTTAAGTTGTCTCTTCCAGGTTTTCTGCTTTTAACCACTGCTTCTTCCAAGTGGACTAGAAGATGGATGCTGATTAATGCAAAAGTTAGACACATCTAGAAAGACTTTCTTAAATAGTTTTTGTCGTTTAAAGAAACGTGGGGCCTGCTATAGATAGAGGCATGAAGTACAGTCAGGAGCAAGAGATCTCAGACTGCCTTGGTCCAAACCTGAGCCTTGATAAGTTACTCTCTTGCCTAAATTTCCCCATTGATAAAAAGAGGATGTGGCAGTCAGTGGTGGCACACACTTTAATCCCAGCACTTGGGAGGAGGAGACAGATTGACCTCTGTGCGTTTGACAGAGGCCAGCCTGGTCTACAGAGTGAGCTTCAGGACAACCAGGACCACACAGACCCATTTCCCTCCAGGCTCTCCTCCCCCCCCCCCACACTAAAAAAAGGCTGCATACAGTTCTGGGTTTGTGTGTTTAGATTTGTAAAGTGCTTAAAATGGAGCCTGGAACAACAGTAGTCTACAAATACTTAAAATAGTCGACAAAGGATAACTGAAACTGTTAGTTCAGATTGTAGGAGGGGTTGTTTTAAAGAGTCTCGATGTACAAGCCAGGATAGCCTCAGACTCTCCAATAATGGAGCACCCCCAGTTAGAGACTATTGATGAGCTGACAGAGGTGACTGCTGTGGCGGGCTTCCTGTGTGGAGGTGCTCAGGGGTCTTAGTTCCCCAGTGGACCATGCAGCAGGTTGAGCAGCCCCCAAAGGAAAGACGTTGTGCTGGGTGAGATTGGCTTCAGTCCCTTATTGGCTTTCTTTATTCAACACCTTCTCTATGGAAATGAACACACACCCAGTTCCATGTGCCGATCTTGGTGTTCTCAGATCTCTGCATGGCTGATGGAAGGCAACTTGCAGAACCTTCCTGGAGCTGGAGAGTCCCTCTAACTTTCCTGTAATTATGTCTCAGCCCAGAGGATCTGGTTTTACTGAAAGATAATGATCCTTAACCAACGCCTGGAAATTCAGGTTGGGGCTCTCTGCCATACTGTCACCTCTCCAAGAGTGAGGCTGAGCCACCATTAAGTGCCTTGAGCAAGTTAAATGCCTTGCACCAAGTTATTTACAAAGCCATTTTCACTCTTCTTAGTCACCACCCTCGGCAAGTCCAGTCATGCTTCTGCTGATTTTGACTGCTTAGATTTGTCGTGGCTGTGTAAAGGAATGAGGCCAGCTCCCATTCCCTGCCTGTGACAAGCCCCCAAAGATGACCCACTTGTGCTGTGGGTTGGGAGAGTTTCTTTAGAAGCATCTTTGAAGGTTCCTAATTTGGACTTTAGAAATGGTATCTGGGAACTACTAGGGACATGGTTCAGTCAGTAAAATGCTTGCTGCACCCATTTAAAAAAAAAAAAAGTCCGACGAGGCGGGGAACCTATAATCTCAGTATGGGGAGGTAGAGACAAAAGATGGAGTCCTGGCACTCGCTGATCAGCCAGCCTGGCTGGCTTGTTGAGTTCCAGGCCAATGAGACGTTCTTGTCTTACAAAACAAGGTGGACGACATCTGAAGAATTATGCCGAGGTTGATTGCACGCGTGCGCGCGCGCGCACACACACACACACACACACACACACACACACACACAGAGTCACTCACTCACTCACACTCCTGTACATGCTTATACCTCCCATAATAAAGGATAGCTGAAGTTTGCAAAGATCCATTTGACCGATCCATTAGATCCATTTGACTCCAAAGAAGCATATTTTACCAGTGGGATTGATGGTGGTGCCGGTACCTGCCCTCTCAGGATGGAAACATTCATGTCTTTGGCAAGTGCCGGGCTTTTGATTTCAGACATGTTTACACGGGCGGCCCCTGGTGGAAGAAATGAACACTGCAGGGCAGGCATCTTGCCCAGGCCCAAAATGTAGAGGTGCCTTGATTTGTAAAGTAGACACAGGAAGAAGAATTTTCATAAGAGAATGCGTGGACAAAATGGGAATTCCATTCTGAGCTAATTTCTGAGTTTTATTGTGGAAAGTAAGCTAAATTCTGAGTTTTATTGTGAACCTTTTTTTCAACCTTGATTAGTTTTCTCTGTGTGTACATGTGTGTGTGTGTGTGTGTGTGTGTGTGTGTGTGTGTGTGTGTGTCCTGTGGTTATGCCTTTGGCGGTCTGAGGACAGCTCACAGAGGTCAGTTCTCTTATCATGTGACTAGCTCTTTCACTGTGGGGGGTTTTAGCTATTGATCTCAGGTTGTCAGGATTGGCTATAAGCACTCCTATCTGCTGAGCCATTTTTGGTGACCCTTGTTTTGTTTTTTTGAGGCAGTCTCAAATTTGCTGTTTAGCCAAGAAAGACTCGAAACATCTGATGCCCTGTTTCCTCCTCTGAGTGCTAGGATTGTGGACAAGCACTACACTGTTGTTTGGTTTTATTTTTTTGAGACACAATCTTGCTGTGTTGCTCAGGCTAGTTTAGGGCTCACCATGTCGCTCACTTGGCCTCATATTATTGTGGTCCTCTTGCCTCAGTTTTCTGAGTGCGGGGATAACAAGGCATGAATCACTTTGCCTGACTTCATTTCTCTTTCTTTGAAAAAGGTTATTAAGAGGTTTGGGGTCTTATTGTGTTGTTTAGGCTCACCCTGAATTCCTGGCTTTAGCAATCCTCCTGCCTCAGTCTCCCAAGTAGCCAGAACAATGAGTTTGCACCACAGTACTGGGTTTGAGCCATATTAGTGGTGAAACTGACTCCTTCAGGTCCCCTTAGATACCTCTACCTCAACAGAGTCTTGCAATATAAGTTTCTTTACCAAATTCCCCCCTCTTAAGTCACACTTAAAATTTTTTTTATATATGTATGTCTGGCTCTACTCTATGCTGTTTTAATATGGGCAGAGTGAGCTGGGCAGTGGTGGGGCACACCTTTAATTCCAGCCCTCGGGAGGCAGAGGCAGGCGGATCTCTGTGAGTTCAAGACCAACTTGGTCTACAAGAGCTAGTTTCAGGATAGGCTCCAAAGCCACAGAGAAACCCTGTCTCGAAAAACCAAAAAAAAAAAAAAAAAAAGGGCAGAGTGGTGTATGCCTATAATCCCAGCACCCAGGAGGTCAGCCTAGGGGGGACACATAGCAAATCTCTGTCTTCAATAAAACAAAAAATTGTTCAAGGATCTTACTGTGGCATCTGACCCTTGGATTCTTTAGGTGTCCATATCTAAGCTCTGTTGTTGTGCTTTCTGTTTTCTTCATTTTGAGTTTATTTTTTATTCTTTTAAGAGATGGTTTCATTGTGTAGCTCTGACTGTCCTGAAACTCACTCTGTAGACCAGTCTGGCTTTGAAGCTACAAGGATCTGCTGACACGTGCCACAACTGCCCAGCTTATGTTTTCTTTTTAAGATTTACTTATTTTTATTGTGTGTGTGCTTTATATGCATGCAAGTGTAACATGTTCGTGTAGTGCCTGTAGAGACCTAAGAGGACATCAGATTTTCTGGAACTGGAGTTACTGGCAGCTGTGAGCCACTGTAATGGTGCTAGAACTGAACTTGGATCTTTTGGGAAAGTTTTGAGGCAGGCTCTCTTGTCTCTGCAGACTTGGCTGTGAGCTGGAGGCCAGCTGGCCCATGAGCTTTTGGGTGATTCTCCCATCTTGATATAGGAATCCTGGGCTTACATGTGTATACCGCTGTGTCCTGCTCTTTACATGGGTTCTGGGGGGTCTAAACTCTGTCATCAGGCCGAGCTGCAAGTTTTTTGACCCAATGAGACATTCCCAGCCTTGTCTGTTTTCATTAAGAGTAACTCCTCTTGCTTTCATTCTGAAAATTATACTATTTTCACTGACAACTAACTAGATGAGGAAAAACAAACAAACCGGACTCCAGAGATCAGTTGCCCTATATGTTGGAAGATATTAATGATGATGATGAAGAGGCCCCTGGGTATGGGTCATTGTCAGCTTATGGTTTATTGATCTGGTGCATGTTCTGTATGATTTGGTGGGTGGGTCAAGTTCACTTTATGAAGAAGGAGTGTCCTTAACTGTGATCTAGTTGTCCAATATCCTAATTGCTGTGATCTCTGCCCTACAGTGAGATTTGAAGGGTGCACTGGTCGGCCAAGGACAGCCTACTTTTCTGAGGACTCCAAATTCAAAGTGGCTCCCGACGGTGTCATCACGCTCAAGCGACCTCTAAACCTTCATAAACTGGAGACCAGTTTTCTTGTCCATGCCTGGGATTCTGCTCACAAGAAGTTTTCTGCCAAAGTGATACTGAAGTCTGTGAGACACCACCAACACCGGCATTACCACCATGTAGGTTGGGCTATTTCTTGGATGTGTGTATATTTTTCAGGTTCCTGTTGACCTGGGTCCTCTAACCTTGGTATTGGCATCTTATGAGGCAAGATAATTTTGTGGGAAGACCCTATGGGGTGCTAAGTGGCCTCCTTGACTCCAGGAACACCTGTCAGTTACCACAGCCAAAACTTCCCCCAGAAACTGCTTGTGACTCGTGGGTAAGGGAGGGGGTGACAAAAAATTATGCCCAGTTGAGGACAGTCTTTCTGCCTGAACTCATTCTTATTGGGTTTGGCGGTTGGTGTTGGGTTATAGGGATCTGGTAGTGTAGCATAAGGAGGAAGACACGGGCTCTGCTTGGCCTTGTTAGCCACCATTGCTCTCTCTAATCTCTGATCCCAGCAATCAGAGAGGGGTCGTTTAACCTGTGTAGACTGAGTGAATTCACACACACAAAACACTAAGAATACATGTACACACTTGACATTCACAAGGAGCCCCCTCTTCCTTTGTGAATAGCAAAATCTGGATGCTTAAGTCCCTTATTGTAGATATCCACACACAACCAGAACACCCTCCGGTTAGTGCACCTCTACATAAGATAATGCCTGATCATGTGTCATGTGTCACTCATGTGACAGTTGGTTGTTATAATCTTATTATTTAGAGATAACAATGAGGGGGAAATCTGCATATGTTCAGCACAGACAGAATTTTTATAGTTTTTTTTTTTTTTTTTTTTTGAGGCAGGATCAGGCTGGCCTCACACTCATTTTCTTCCTGCCTCAGCCTCTTGAGATCTGGGATTACAGGTGTGTACTAACATGTTTGATATGGGTTTCTTCCTTTTGCTTTTCTCTCTCTCTCTCTCTCTCTTTTTTTTTTTTTTTAAAGATTTATTTAGTAAGCATGTGTCCCTGCAGGCCAGAAGAGGGCACCAGATATTACAGATGGTAGTGAACCACCATGTGGTTCTGGGAATTGAACTCAGAACCTCTGGAAGAACAGTCAGTGCTCTTAACCTCTGAGCCATCTCTCCAGCCCCCTGCTTTTCTCTTTTTTAGCCCATGGTAGCCTCGAGCTCACTGTATAGCAGCAGAAGATGACTTCTAACCTTTCATCTCCCATGTGATAGCATTACAGGCTGATTTTGTGAGGGTCTAGTGATTAATTACAGGGCTTTATACATGTAGACAAGTATTCTGCCGACTGAGCTATCTCCTCAGTTCTATAGACCTTTAAAAAAAATCATTAAAAAGCCAGGTGGTGGCTTTTTAATGCCTTTAATCTCAGCTCTTTGGAAGGCAAAGGCAGGCAGATTTCTATTTGAGGCCCGTTTGATCTACAGAGCTAGTTCCAGGAGAGCCAGGGCTACTCAGAGAATCTCTGTCTCAAAAAGAATGAATACACACACACACACACACACACACACACACACACACATATCCTCTTTCTGGGTAGAAGTGGTAGACAGATATCTGTGAGTTTGAGGCAAGCCTGGTCTACAGAGCAAATTTTAGGAAGGCTCCAAAGCTACAAAGAAACCCTGTCTTGAAAAGCAAAAACCAAACAAAACTTTTAAAATCTTTTCCTGTCCCTCTTTTTGTTTCATTTGAAAGATGGTTTTGTGTAGCTGAGCTTGTCCCCAACTTGTTGTGTAGCCCAGGTGACTTTAAACCCCCAACCAATCCTCCTATCTCTGCCTTCCATGTGTGGTATTGTAGGCATGCACCACCATATCTGGCCATGAAAAAAAAAATTCTATCTGTACTTGGTTGACCACAGATGTGAACCTGAGATGGAGGGGCAGCTGAGTGAGTTAGAATCTCATCAAATAATCAAATAAAGCTTTTTAATGATGAGCTGTTGTCATTGTTGTCCTGAGGCAGAATGAATAAGATGAAGTGCTGGTTGGCTTACTTACTTAGCAAGGAGAGGAAGACCAGTAGAAAGTCTTTTGTCCCTTTGTAGAGCTGGAGAGACAGACAACTCAGCAGGTAAAGATGTTTACTGCTCTTGCAGAGGACATGGGTTTGGTTCCCAACACCCATATCAGGTACCCCAGAACACAGTAACTCCAGTTCCAGGAGATACAGGCCCTCTTCTGCCCTCGGTGGGTGCCTGCATGCCCACAGTGCACATAAATTCATGCAAACAAATAGTAAACAAACTGTTTGTTTTAAGCCTTCTTTCTACTGTCACTGGCGTCAGATCCCTCCCCAGGTGTTTGCAATGCCAGCGTGAGGTCCAGGAACCCAGCAAACATTGAAGAGTCTGATACACAGACTGACTGTGTGCTATTTAGATTCTAGTCATGAATGTCCCTGGAGGTTGTTACCAGAAGCCGAATGCCTTTGCCCGCCTTAAATGTTCTCTTGGTATTTCCTATGGGTCTCTCCAGGGGACTTTCTAGCTGTATCTTGCTTCCTGCTTCAGAAGTGTTGATTTGAGTGCCAAAGCCTTTAAGGTTGAGTCCTGTTCTGTTCCCTGAAGACTCTTGAGGTTCATGGAATTTAATAACCCTCTAATCTAGTTTTTCTCTATGATGCAATTAAAGAACGAAAGAACTTAGTTCAATTACATTAGCCATGGCTTCCTGACTCCAGCTGGCTGCTCATGCATGCAAGTTCAGCACAATAAGTGTGTCTCCCCGCTTCCCACCACCCCAGACAGTTGACTGTGGTAGCCTTCTAAGACCAAGAGCAGTTTGGGGCTTGTTTTTCCTCTAGCACCTCCCCCCACCCCGCTCCATACACCTTTGCCTCTGCTGACTTTACTTTGTCTTCATTTCTGCTGTATCAGGATTTGATTCAAGTATACATTTTAGAAACCCCCTATCTGGGTGGTGCACACCTTTGTGGTTTCTTTATTTTGTTGTTGTTGCTGTTCTTTTGAGACAGGTTTTCTCTGTGTTGCCCTTGCTGTCCTGAAACTCGCTTTGTAGACCAAGCTGGCCTCAAACTCACAGTGCACACTCAAGCTTGTGGCACCCTTGCCTCAGACTCCCAAATGCTGATACTACAAGTGTGCACTATAGCCTCACTATTTTATGGACAGGGTCTCATTATAGCCCACGGCGGGTTTGAACTCCTGATCCCCCTTTCAGGTGTGATTATAGGTGTGCACCACTAGCACCACACGTGGCTTGCTAGATTCTTATGGCTTTTCAAGTTGGCCGCTGGAATGCCAATCATCCCATCTTGTCAGGGTTAGCGAGGTCGAGGACATGGAGGTGTGTGAGACAGGAATTTGACATGAAGACCAGGCTGGCCTTGAGCTCAGATATATCTGCTTGCCTCTGCCTCCCAAATCTTGGATATAAGGAGTGCGTACAGCACAATGGCCAGCATGCATTCTTAATTGTGAAATGAAGGAGAAAGAGGAATGTTTTATATAGCTTAATTGTCTTCCTTTTAAGAATTTTTATGGGATTCTCAAACACTATTTCTACTTTTATTAATCATATCTAGCTGTTAAATGTCGTTTTTGTAAACAAAAACCAAAAAGATGGTCTTGGTGTGCATGTGTATAGAGAGGGGTCAGAGGTCAATCGTCCTCATTTTTTTTTTTTTTGAGATAAGGTCATACGTTGCAGCCCTGGCTGGTCTAGAACTCACAGTGATTCAAATGCCTCTGCCTCCCAAGCGTTGGGATTAAAGATGTGTGCTAGCATGCCCAGTACCCACCATGTTTTTTGAGATTGGGTCTTTCCAGCTAGACTGGGATCTACCTGTCACTGTCTCCCCAGTGCCAGGCTTACAGTTGTGTACCACTGTGTCCATGCCCGCATAGCAAGCACCTTACTCACTGAGCCCTCCTTCCAGGCCCCAGGCACTATTTATTTATTGATGAGACTCAAACCCAGTCAATTATATCCTGTGCTCCCAAATGTAACCTATGTACATATATATTTCTGGGCACAAAACTGAGGTATATGTTAGAGAAAAAGAATTTTTTAAAAAAGATTTGTTTATTTTTATTGTATATACGTAAAGGTCCTGCCCTGCAGAGCTGCAGGGTATTTACAGAGACGGGTGTGAGAGCAAAGGGAATCATGCCCAAATACCCTGAACAGGAAAACCCAACCGGGCAAAGGGGAAGAAGTAGAACGTTAGATTTGTGTGCTTGCATTCCATTATTTTCATAGCAGGTACGTGCTAATCAGAGGAGAACCTTAGTCTCTCGGTTGTTTGTCACTGTGTGGTCAGGCTGGCTGCCCCATGAGTGTCACTTTCCTGGATCTAGAGACCCATACTAGTTCGCCTGGCATTGTGTGGGTTTTGGGAGTTCACACTTAGGTCCTCATGCTTAAAAAGCAAGTGTGGGACCTTCTGAGCCTTCACTTCCAAATGTATTTTGTGTGAGAGGCAAGGGCTTGTGTTGTGTGACTGAGGCTCACCTGAACTCACAATTCTCCTGCCTCAGCCTGAGATTACAAGTCTGTTCCGCCACTCCAAGACATTCTTTCATTATCTCTCTGTACTGAGGGTCTTTTGGTTATTGTGTTTTGTTTTTGTCTTGGTTTTAGTCTTTTGCTTGATTAGTTTTGGTTTTTTTTAAGATAGTGTTTCTCTCTGTAACAGCCCTGGAACTTACTCATAAACCAGGCTGCCCTCGAACTCACAGAGAAGGCCTGCTTCTGCCTCTGCCTTTGCTGGGACTAAAGGCGTGCACCACTACCACCTGGCTAGTTTTGCTTTTTTGAGACAGAGTTTTACTCTGTAGCCCAGGCTGGTCTAGAATTCACTATGTAGTTCAGGGTGTCCTCAAACTCACAGCAAACCTTTCTTAGAATTCTAAATGTTGAGATTAAATCATGAGCCAGTATGTTTGGTTCTTGCCTCTAGACAGGGTCTGCAATACAGTCCTGGCTGGCATTACAGTCACACAATCCTTCTGCCTCAGACTCCCAAGCACTGGGATTACCCCGGAGTTTTCCATTCTTATTAAATCCAGAATTTAGAGGCTAGAGAGATGGCTCAGTTGTTAAGAGCACTTGGTACTCTTGCTGAGGATATGGGTTCAATTCCCAGCTCCCATACAGAAAACAACCATCTGTAACTTCAGTTCTAGGGGATCCCATGCCCTTTTCCAGCCTCCACATGTAGCAGGCATACATGTGGCACACACATAATATATGCAGGAAAAACAACCACGCGTATACAATAAAAACCCACCAGTGGGTTTGTGTTCATTTACCTGTGTCTAGTTGTTCACTGTGGCTGAGTCAGATGGCTCTTTGGAGTACCATAAGGTACACTGTTGCTGGACAGTTAAATTCCCCCCAAATATTGTGTTAGTGTTTTCCAACTGTCGCCATCTTCATTTACTGAGAACTTGCTGTGTTTCAGGCATGATTCTAGATACTTTATATGTAAGCAAATATCACTTAGTACTTGTAAGAACTCTAGGATCTTGACACAAAATATCATATTCTCAATTTTAGCCAGATGTGTCACATACCTTTAATCACAACATCTGGAAAGTAGAGATGGGTGGATTTTTATGAATTAAAGGTCAGCCTGGTTTACATAGTGAGTTTCAGGCCAATCAGGGCTATAACGTGAGACCCTAACTCTACAAAACAAAACAAATACCCACTTTAGTCATTGGGACAGTTTACACAGAAGTTATGTAATCTCCTCTGGAGACAGATGGGGAGATGAGAATTAAACATGAGGTAGCCAGTCCCAGAGCCAGAACTTAGACCATGCTGGCTTTCTTCTATAGGTGACAGATGCAGGGATGGCAAGGGCAGAGTGTGTCAGGTGTGTGTGTTTATGTGTATGGCAGGTATGTGGGATTGAGTTTTTGAATACATGGTCACATTTTATGTCTGTCTTTCATGTTTTGAATCTTAGAAAGAAAACCACAACAAAAACTGGAGGGCTGAAAATGTAGCTCAGTTGCTAGAGGCCTGGCCTAGCATGCATGAAGCCCTGGCTTCTGTTCCCCACCATCACTCACAGCGTGGTGGAACCAGTCTGTCACCCTGTGATAGGTAGAGGGAGGAGCTGAAGTTCAAGGTCATCCTTGGCTAAAGAGACCCAAACCAAACAACAAACAAATAAACAGGAAATAGGGCTTGATTAGAACTTGGCAGGTGGTCTGTGTTGCCGAGTATCTCCCTGTGAAGGAAGAGGGTGAAATCTTCCAGAAACTTTGTTACCACAAATCATTCCAGAGCACTTAAACAATTTAGGGGGAATTTTCCTTTTATCTTCAGCTCTTATTTCCCTGAGTGTGCATGAAGTTATCTTTATTGCACATTGGAACTGTTCAATACAAGTCTCTAGGTTATTTTTGTTTCCCATCCAGCAGCTTCTGTTAAAACAAATGGGACCCTTATATAGGGCACAATAAGATTAACACATTTGTATCGATCTCAAAGTAGTTCTTAGTAGCAATTCCTCAAACTTAAACAAGTTTGGTAATTTAAACAAGATTGATAAACTCCACTTTAGAGACCTATATTCCTAGGAACAAAGAAAGTTCAGAGCTCCCAAATATCACTTCTGCATCACCTCTGATCCTATCATTACGGTGTCATTTAAAGGACATGCATTATATAAATTTGAAATAACTTTTAAACACACAGTTGTCAAATGTTTGCACCCACAAATTGTGTTTTCACAATGGTTATTCAAATTCTGGATATTAAGAATTTAAAGAGCTCAACCTGGTGGTGATGGCTCCCCCGCCTTTAATCTCAGCACTTGGGAGGCAGAGACAGTTGGATCTCTGAGCTTGAGGACAACCAGGGCTACAGAGGAAACTTGCCTTGAAAAAACAACAGCAACAGCCAGAATTTAAAGAGAATATAGTATTTGTTTATTGTGTGGCTGTGTTAGTCATCATTCTGACACTATAACAAAATTCCTGGGACAATTTACATAAAAAGGAAAAGGCTTGGGTTTTCGGTTCTAGAGGCTTAAGACCAAATAAGGCTGTCATTTTGTCTTCTGGCAAGGACAACACATCAGACTGAGAGTGTATAGGAGAATAAACCACACTTATCTTATAAATAAAGCAACAAGAAGACTGAGGTCTCACAGTATATTTTAAGGACATATCTCCTGTGATCTGAAGACCTCTCATTGGCCACTAAGTTAGGAATCAAGCTTTCAAGCATAGGACCATTATGGGCAGTCTGTGTCCAAACAACAGCGTTGTCAGGAGCTCTTCATTTTGGGTGGGACATGTAATTTGCTATTGAGAATGAGTCATTCGTGGACTAGATGGAACTGTAGACCTCCTATCTTCTGAATTGCTTCATTTTGTTAATCTTCTTTCCTCTTAGGACCCTGTCTCTGGATCCGAGCCAGAAGTGCTCATGTTTCCCAGCTCTCACCAGGGTCCCAGAAGACAGAAACGAGACTGGGTCATCCCCCCCATCAGCTGCCCAGAAAATGAGAAGGGCCCGTTTCCTAAAAATCTGGTTCAGGTAGGGGAAGGACTAAGAGAAAAGATGATGAAAGGACCCAGTGTCAAGATCTTTCCTTGCCAATTCTGTCTCTTCTGTTTTTGTGTAGATCAAATCCAACAGGGACAAAGAAACCAAGGTTTTCTACAGCATCACTGGCCAAGGAGCTGACAGACCTCCTGTTGGTGTGTTTACCATTGAGAGAGAATCAGGCTGGCTGAAAGTGACGGAGCCTCTGGATAGAGAAAATATTGCCACTTACACCGTGAGTATTTCATAGATACTTGTTGACCATTAGGTAACAATTGTCAAGTTTTGGGGGACATCCAAGTTTTATCCCTGGGTTAGATGCCTGGAACGTGTGAGTAGCATCACTTATCTTGATATGTTGGTAAAGTGGAGACAAGAGAACAATTTGGGATGGTAGTTGTTATTTTCTTTTCCTTAGAGGAGAAAAGCAGGGATTCCTCATAGCCTACATGAGCATAGATAGTAGTTGTCAAAGTGGATTTGGGGAGATGGCTCAATGGTTAAGAGCATTTGTTGCTCTTATAATCTTGACTCCAGGTGCTCTGATACCCTCATGACCTCCATGTAATGCATAAAAGTGCATGTGAACACACACACAGATACATATAAGTGAAAAGATGTCAACTTGTTCTTGGGGTTGGGGAGAAGCTTCTTATCTAACAAAATATATTCTGATGGCAATAGTATGGAGCTTCTGGGGCTTGGCTACAGTGTGAGCTTAGAGAAGAGAAAGGTAACTTGTAGATGCCATATGCAGAAAATCTCAGGGAAACATTAGACTGTTGTAGCCAGAGGAAAATTAACCCAATTAAAGTGAGTCTCTAAGTGATAAGTGGGCTGCCTTATGGATGTGTTCTCGTCAATGAGTTCATTAAGCAGCAGTAGCACACCGTGCACATGGAGATCTCACAGTGGAAGGAGTGGAGGCCAATAAAGCCACTCTCACTAGACTCCCTCGCCCAGTTCCTCTTGCGGTCAGGGCTAAGTAACCCTCACTTGGCTCTTCTTGCAGCTCTTTTCCCATGCTGTGTCATCAAATGGGGAAGCAGTGGAGGATCCCATGGAGATTTTGATCACAGTGACTGATCAGAATGACAACAAGCCAGAGTTCATCAAGGAGGTCTTTGAGGGAAATGTCCAAGAGGGCGCTCGTCCAGGTAAATCAGTCACAGTGAACTAGGTACCCAGAAAGATGCTTCAGTTCTTTGGGATTAGAACATGGGATCAGGTCCTTGAAGTTCATACGTGTTCTTTGAAAGCCACTGTGAGAGATGAGGTTGAAATGTGGGGGAAGCAGATAAAACATTCCACCTGTAGAAATATTTGTAAGTAGAAACAATAAAAGAATAACCTTCTTAGGGCTTGGTGTTGCATGCATGCGACTCCAGCTCCAGGGGATGTGACACCTTGAAGGGCACCTGCATGTATGTACAACACACGCACACACACACCAATAATAATAATAATAAAATCTTAAAAATAAGATAAGAACTAGCAGGAGTAAAAGAGAAGGACTTGGTAGGGTTATTTTAGTTATTCCCAACATTCTCTGCCTTGCCTCCTCTCACCTAAATTATAGTCTTTGAAAGTTGAGTTCCCTGAACATTTGATGTAACGTTTGGTGTAACATTTCCTTCGCTGGCAATTTGATGAGAATTCTAGAAATAAAACCCATGATCAGGAGTGGTCATCTCCTAGGTCAGGATTGTTCTGAGCAGACAAATCCCAATGTAGCACTGCAGCTCTTTTAAATCACTCCTCCTTTACACTTCCAGGAACCTCTGTGATGCAGGTCTCAGCCACTGACGCAGACGACGATGTGAACACCTACAATGCTGCTATTGCCTATACCATCCTCAGCCAAGATCCTGAGCTGCCTCACAAAAACATGTTCACTGTTAATAGAGACACAGGGGTTATCAGTGTGGTCACCTCCGGGCTGGACCGAGAGGTCAGTCAGGGCTCAGGAGGATTGCAGTGGGAGTTGAAGGCAAATGTATACTAAATCTCAAGGTTGGTGCAACCCTCTGCTGAGCCTAGCAGTCAGTGTGAGTCTTTGCATCTAAATACCTGTCCGGAAGTTCTGCCTGGAGGCAGGCAGCCTGGGCAGTGAAACAGCTGATGACATATTCTAGTTTTCTGTATGCAGTGGGCTGCACCAGGCTTGGGTTGGCTGTTGGAGCAGGTTCTGATTCCACGTTTGATTTCTGCAGAGTTATCCTACATATACCCTGGTAGTTCAAGCTGCTGACCTTCAAGGCGAAGGCTTAAGCACAACAGCAAAGGCTGTGATCACCATCACCGATGTTAACGACAACGCTCCTGTCTTCAACCCGAGCACGGTAATTCTGCCGCCTCTTGGTTCCGTGAGGGGCTCTTCATTGTTCAGGTGCTAAGTTTTGCCTCCATGCATGGGTGAATCCCTAGGCTAGTGAATATGAACTCCAAACATACTAGAGTAGTATGTAGTAGTATGCTTCCAAAATGCTGGGTTACAGCTATAAGCTGCCATGCCCAGATTCATAAGAGTTATTGAATACCAAGAATATCAAGTGTATTCAAGAAGGTTTTAAGAGCCAGAAAAGGGAACTTCACATACACATTTTCAATTAAGATTTTTGGGACAGCATTTTATAGCCCAGGTTGGCAGGCAGGCATGGAATGCCATGTTCAGCTTTTTAGTTTTGGAAGGGGAGATCATACTTTACTAAGTTAGAAGTCGATTTAATGGTTGGTTAACAGAGGCCTGAATAGTGTAGTTTCTAAAAGCAGATTTGACCATTCCCCTCTTATGTCACAAAAGGCCCAGGGAAAATTGCTTTTTCATGATTTATTTTTATTTAATGGTTACTACTAAAGATTAGAGAGTAGATGGGGGTTGGGGACAAATGACACGTGTATCTTTAGATCACAGTTTGCAGACAATGTGGCCAACAGTTGGTTCTTAAACCCAGCACCTTGGAAAGATACTTCAGGCACTGCTCTTTGGTCTACTGATGGGAAATGAGGGCCTACTCTTTATCCTTGGGGGCTTCCTCTTGATGTCACACATTCCACCTATCTGGATCTAATTCCTTTAGCCCATGTCTTGGCTCCAAGTTACTGTCATCTTGTCACTAATGACCTGATTTTTCCTTTGCTCTGTAGTACGTGGGTCAAGTGGATGAGAATGAGGACAATGCGTATATCACCACACTCAAAGTGACTGACGACGATGCCCCCCATACTTCAGCGTGGACGGCCGTGTACACCATAGTCGATGATCCTGAGCATCAATTTGTTGTCATCACAGACCCCACAACCAATGATGGCATTCTGAAAACAGCCAAGGTTTGTGTGGTGCTTGGTGACTGACGTGCTAGCAGCTGGGCCTCTCTTGTTCTATAATGTCATCTCATGATTGGGTCAACACCACCAGGGGAAGGGTAGAGTCTGGGGATGGTACTGACTTTCTGGGGATTGGCTTGTTAGAAGTGAAGTAAGTGTTAGTCTTTTGGAAAATATCCTAAAGCCAGAGGCTTGTAGTGATTCTCAACCTATGTGTCTTGACCTTTTAAGAGCAGAATGACTGTTTCACAGGGTTGCTTAAGACCATTGGAAAGCATAGATATTTGCATTATGTCTCATAACAGTAAAAAAATTACAGTCGCAAGGTAGCAATGAAAATAATTTTATGGTTGGGGTCACCAGAACATGAGGAACTGTATTAAAGGGTCACAGCATTAGAAAGGTTGAAAACCCATTGGGCTAGAGAGACAATGGCTTTTGGTAGCCAGAACTTATAACTGCCTGTAAATCTTTGGAAAATATATTTTAAAAAAAAAGTCTCAACTAAAAGTGGGAATGACTTTTAACAAAAGTTAATAGATGCCTAGAGTGCCTCAGAGCTTGGATGTCTCTTCAGCAAGTGAGCAACCACATTTGAGAACTGCTGTCAATCAAAGGTGGTAGTTGAAATTAAGCCTTTTTTCAGTTTGGAAATGGGTTTCACTGTGTAGTCCTAGTTGGCCTCGAACTCAAAGATCCATCTGCCTCTGCTGGGATTAAAGGCATGTGCCACCATCACTCAGCAGAAAAAATTTTTTTAAATTAACCATTTTTTTTTAAAGCTATTTATCTATTCTATGGCAACAGTGGGTGAACTCAGGGCCCTGAACATGCTGGGCAAGTGCTCTACCACTGAGTCACACACCCAACCTTTTGTATTTTAGTTTTAACTTTTGTCCCATCCTGGTCTCTAGGGCTTGGATTTTGAAACCAAGCAGCAGTACATTCTACACGTGACAGTGGCCAATGTGGACTCCTTTGAGGGGACTCTTGTTCCTTCCACAGCCACTGTCACTGTGGACGTGGTGGATGTGAATGAAGCCCCCATCTTTGTGCCGGCCGAGAAGAGAGTGGAAGTGCCCGAAGACTTCGGTGTGGGTCAGGAAATCACATCCTACACTGCCCGAGAGCCAGACATTTTCATGGAACAGAAGATTACGTAAGTTGGATCAATGACTAGTATTGAGTGGGTATATACTTAGTTTTGTTTTGTTTTTTCAAGACAGGGTTTCACTGTGTAGCCCTGGCTGCCTTGGCACTTCCTATTTAGAACAGGCTAGACTCGAATTCAGAAATCCACCTGGCTCTGCCTCCCCAGTGCAGACATGTATATATGCCTCCCCAGTGTGTATATATGTATGTATGCAATTTAAGCCAATATAAATGTAGTCATTTGTCATGTAATGATAATATATTTTGAGAAATCTGTCCATGAGAAGTTGGATCATTTTGGGAACATTGTATAGTTTGTCAAACAAATTAAGATGGCTGCAGTTTCCCTGAAGAATTAAATTACCTTTACGTGCATCAGTGGGTGTCAGGGTGTCAGTTCTTTTTTTTTTAATATTTATTTATTTATTATGTATACAATATTCTGTCTGTGTGTATATCTGCAGGCCAGAAGAAGGCACCAGACCTCATTACAGATGGTTGTGAGCCACCATGTGGTTGCTGGGAATTGAACTCTTAACCTCTGAGCCATCTCTCCAGCCCCCAGGGTGTCAGTTCTTTCCTTCCACTGTGTAGGTCTTGGGTATCAAGCTTGTTGTCAGGCTTGCTACCAAGTGTCTTCACCCACTTACACCCCTCACCCGCCCACCATTTTTTTTTTTTAAAACTAAAGGACTATAGTTCAATTCTCACCCATGTGGAGGCTCACAACCATCTATAACTCTACTTCCTGGCGGTTTGATATCTCTTTTGACCTTTTGCCCCATGTGGTAAACATACGTACACTCAAGCACACTCACATATACGTAAAAATGTATTTGTGTGTGTGTGTATGTATGTAGCTGTGTATCAACAGAATAGAAGCTGTGACCTCTGTTCCATTCTGTCCGCTGCCCCTACTCTAAGCCACAGCTTGTGCCCTCAGGTATCGGATTTTGAGGGACACTGCCAAGTGGCTGGAGATTAACCCAGAGACTGGTGCCATTTCCACTCGGGCTGAGATGGACAGAGAAGACGTGGAGAACGTGAAGAACAGCACGTATACAGCTCTCATCATCGCTACAGATAATGGTACAGATACACATCCCTGGGCTCCATCACTCCCCAGCCTGTTTGCCTCCTTTGCCTCTGCCTTTCTTTTGGAGTCATGATTTCATTCCTTTTCTTTTATCTATAAAAGAATACTTGGTAACAAAATTCCAAAATTTGAGTCAAGTAGGGTTCCTTTCTCTTGTCTCTCCCTGCACTCATTCCTACTTGCTGAAACCTGGGTTTGTAGCCCAGGTTCAAGGCTGTGAATGTATTATTACTTAATTTTGTTGTTGTTTTTGGTTTTCAAGACAGGGTTTCCCCGTGCAACTCTGCTTGTCCTAGTACTTACTCTGTAGACCAGGATGTCCTCGAACTTAAGAGATCCACCTGCCTCTGCCTCCTGAGTGCTGGGATAAAAGGCATGAGCCACCACCGCCTGACATTAGTTAATTCTTATAACCGTCTTTTTTAATTTCATGTTATTTTTATACATGGTTTCACTGTATAATCCTGACTAGTTTTAAATTCACCTTGAACTTACATGGAGCCCAGAAGACCTCAAATTTGAGGTAACCCCCCGCCAATCCTGTGAAGTTCTAAGATTCCAAGCAAACGCAAGGCGGTGGTGGCATGCACCTTTAATCTCAGCACTTGGAGGCAGAGTTAGGCATATCTTTAGGTTCCAGGCCAGCCTGGTCTACAGAGTGAGTTCCAGACGGTCACGGCTACACAGAGAAACCCTGTGCCAAATAAATAAATAAGCAAATAAAAAAATAAAATAAAATAAAATGATTCCAAGCAAGCACTACCACACTTAGCTTTTCTACTGGAGCCTAGTAAGTAGGAGACTGAAGCAGGAGGATTATAATTCCAAAGGATACACAGTAAGACCTTGTCTCAAAACAAATAGCAGCCTCATGTTGGTGGTGGTGCACGCCTTTAATCCCAGCACTCAGGAGGCAGAGGCAAGCAGATCTCTGTGAGTTTAAGGCCAGCCTGCTCTATAAGAGCTAGCTCCAAAGCTACAGAGAAACCCTTCTCGAAAAACCAAAAACAACAACAATTAAAAAAAAAAAAGCAGTAAAAACAATAAACCCCAAAACTTAAGTGGATTAATAGTATTATATCAAGAAGAAGAAAACTGCATTTGATATGAAGAACAGCTCAATCATTGCACACACAATATGCAATGATTGTCAGAAAGGGGAGACGTGGTAGGGCAGAGGCTGCGTGGGTGGTATGGAACCTGCTGAAGGGTCACAGTCAGCTGGAAGGTGGTATTACCCCTGAGCTGTGACAGCCTTTCTGTTTTCTCCTAGGTTCCCCAGCTGCCACTGGCACAGGAACTCTTCTCTTGGTCCTATCTGACATCAATGACAACGCTCCCATCCCAGAACCTCGAAGCATGCAGTTCTGCCAGAGGAACCCACAGCCACATGTCATCAATATCATCGATCCAGACCTGGCTCCCAATACATCCCCCTTCACTGCTGAACTCACCCACGGGGCCAGTGTCAACTGGACCATCGAGTACAATGACCCAGGTGTGAAGTCCAGCTCCATCTCTAGAGCAGCGCTGCCTGCCTCACTTCTGCCTTCCTCCTTCAGGATTTCCCTTTTCTGGTGCCAGTTCCTTCTACTTCTCATGCATTCTCCCTTTCCTCTGAGCATACTGTATAGAAATATGGACCCCAAACAGTCCCTTCACCCAGCTGCATGCCTTTGGTTCCCTAAACATTTGGATTTACTGAGCTTTTTGTTCTGTACCCTTCCCTGGTCTCATCATTTCCCTAGGCCAAGAATCTCTCCTTTTGATGCCAAAGAAGGCCTTAGAATTAGGTGACTACAAAATCAACCTCAAACTCATGGATAACCAGAACAAAGACCAGGTGACCACACTGGACATCCTTGTGTGTGACTGTGAAGGGGCTGTCAACAACTGCGTGAGGTCGGGCTACGTGGAAGCAGGATTGCAAGTTCCTGCCATCCTCGGCATTCTTGGAGGGATCCTGGCTTTGCTGAGTAAGTACACCTGGCAAGTACCTCAGCCTGCGACCTCTAAGACTGGGACGGGCCATTTCCTAGGAGGAGCTTCTGTTGGGGCCCAGATTAAACTGCCAGCGAGAGGAAATGGGACCCAGGGTCTTTCTGTTCTGTTCCTTTTGTGCTTCCTAAGATTGAGTGCATGCAAGTCACCTGTGCCTCTCAGTAAAGCCGGAACTCAGACCCAGGGTGCCTGGCGAGAGTCCCTCAGAGGCTACATTTTGATTTGGTTTTCAAGTGATGCTGAAGTTTCAGGACTACTTGTGTGGTTACAAGGCCACGGCACACTCACGGTTCTCATTAGCATAGCCAAGGCTGGCAGCTACCGTCACCCACCCATCTTGGAGAACAGATGAGAGAGGAAGTTGAAGCCACCTAACTGCACGTTGTAGACACCATTACTGCTCACATCCCATTGGCTCAAGAGCAGCCATACCAAATTGCTAGGGAGCCTGGAGGCTCCTGCTGCTTAACTCCCAACTGGTTGACTGAGCCCAGTGATTGCTTGGGAGACCGTGGAGATGGTGGACCGGTTGAGCGATGAATATCCATGGAGAATGGAGATGTTGGAAGGAAGCTGGCCATTTCTGTCCATAATCCTTGGTCCGAGTTTACCTATAGAGTGTTCTGGACTTGGTGCTGGTGCCCTGAGGATTTCTATGATCAATGGTTTTTGTTGTTCCTGACTTTTTTTTCTTCCCCAGTAGATATAGTTTGTTAGACTTCCCTGAAGTTGGGGAGAGTCTCTCATCAGGCATTTAAAGCAGAAGTTTTGCTAGGAGCCAGATGTTCAACCTTGTAGTGGGAGGCTGCTTTTTGTTTTTTTTATTTTTATTTTTTTATTTTTTTTGGTTTTTCGAGACAGGGTTTCTCTGTGGCTTTGGAGCCTGCCCTGGAACTAGCTCTTGTAGACCAGGCTGGGCTCGAACTCACAAAGATCCGCCTGCCTCTGCCTCCCGAGTGCTGGGATGAAAGGCGTGCGCCACCACCGCCCGGCGGGAGGCTGCTTTTTGGTTCCTGGCCGACTGGCTCAGTTCCTGACCCCGAGTGGGCACACAGCACTCCGGGCCCTCAAATGCCATTCATTCAAATGCTCCATAGCTGGAGTTTGCGGTGGCAACATGGCCCAGGAAGCTGCCTCTTTAAAAAGGTGTGGCTTTTTTTTCTGCTACCAGTGAATCAGGAAAACCTCCCTTAAGGGCATGCCACCAGCCCGTAAAAAATGAGGCTAAACTTTGTTTTTCTGTGTCTAGAGTTGCTTTTCAAGCTCTTTTAGGTTTTACATGGATTTAGTCCACCAAGTTGGTGCGTCAAATGTAGTGGGAGGCTGCTTATTGATCGTCTCGTGTTTGTCATGCCCCCTACCCCCAGCTTAGACTGGCAAAGTTTCAGCATGTCTGACTCTGGTGGCAGCTCCATGGCTTCTCTCTAACTCCACCTTCCTCCTTCCACGTTATAGGCCAAGCCAGTTTCTTTATTCATTAACCAATAAAAGCAACACATAGACAGAAGAACCTCCTATACAATAACCTGTTTTTTGCTTTGTGTTGTGTTGTGTTGTGTTTTGAGAAGGGGTCTCATCTGTAGTCCAGGCAGGTCTGGAACTTAGGTTGGGCTTGAGGTCATTTTTCTTCAAATGCCTACGCATCTGCCATTTGCCTGGAGTTGCAAGGCTACGGAGCCCATGACAGTTGCTTCCTCTGGTCTCCTTGCCAATGACTCACCTCTCTCCCCGCTCCTCTTGTGTCCAGTTCTGATCCTGCTGCTCCTACTGTTTTTACGGAGGAGAACGGTGGTCAAAGAGCCCCTCCTGCCCCCAGATGATGACACCCGGGACAATGTGTATTACTATGATGAAGAAGGAGGTGGAGAAGAGGACCAGGTGGGTTTTAAAGATGCGAAATTTAAAATCTGACGGGGGTGGGGTGGGGTGGTGGTGCCAGATACTGGCAGTGAGTCATCCCCACAGTACTGCAATGGAGCACCAGAACCCTGTGATCTCAGGGATACACAAGTCAGGAAGGTGGGGGTTTCTGTCCCACCAGTCAACTCTATCCCATCAGCTGGCTTCTAAATAGCTACACAGAGACTTACTGGCTATGTTGGGGAGATTCTCATGTCAGGCATTTAAAGCAGGTTTTGCTAGGAGCCAGATGGCTACTCCTATCACTCCACCCTTCTTCTTCCCAGCATCCTCTCAGTTTGGCTCTCCCATCTAACCTCTTCCTGCCTAACTATTGACCAGTCAGCTCTTTTATTAAACCAATCAGAAGGCATCTTGTCAAAAAAAAAAAAAAAAAAAAAACCATCTTCACAGTGTACAGAAGGATTATTCCACAGCATCTTCCCCAGTCACTGTTGTGTTCTCTGGAGCCTTTATTGATTACATTGAAGCTCATAGCATCTGTAAATCCATGAGGATACAGCTAAGCCAGGCAGAGTTTTGCTGAAAGGCCCTAAGCTGCACCCTGTGTCCAAGTCTGCTGCATGGGAGCCTAATTAATAGGGTTCCAGTAGGCATGCATCACTTGCTGTCTTGTTACCTGAGGCCCCTCACATGACAGAGTCCATTGTTAACAGGCAGGATCAGCTATGGTTGGGGAGGACTGAGAAAAATTTGCCAAGCAATAATAATCCAATAGTCATGTCCTGTGAAATGAATAAGGCACAGAAGTTTTCATTCATAGAATCCCCAAGTGGTCTCTTTCTTTCAGTGTAAGTTAGGAGACTCTGAATTTTGGAAACGGACATTTCATATGCTTTTGGGCACGTGTTGGTAAACACCACACAGAGGGTAGTTTTGGGTTTTCCAGTGGCACAGCCTGTGATGCTGTGAAGTAAGCAAGCCCTGCCCATGCACCCACTTCTTTTTCACTTGTAGGCATATTTCTGCTTTTCTCTCTAGGACTTTGATTTGAGCCAGTTGCATAGGGGCCTGGATGCCCGACCTGAAGTGATTCGAAATGATGTGGCTCCCAGCCACCTGAGCATGCCCCAGTATCGTCCCCGACCAGCCAATCCTGATGAAATCGGGAACTTCATCGATGAAGTAAGTAGGCAAAGCTGTGAGCCAGGGCACAGTGCATCTCTTAACTTGGGAACCAAGGAGAAAAACATTCCTGTGAGGAGAAACCTTCAAATTCTTGCCTTAGGTGTCTCCTTGTCCAGATCCTTGAGACAAAACCAAAATCTACTTACAAAGACGTTGTAGAACTAAAAGAAGTTGTAATGCAGACTTAGTTTGACCTTCCTGCTCCATAATCTTGGTGTCTGTCTTTTCCGTTACTGCTCTGAGACCAAGGCAGCTTTTAGAAGAGTCTAACAAGGGACCCCAGAGAGTTAGAGTCCATGCCTGTCATGGCAGGGAGCATGGCAGCAGGCATGCATGCATGCATGGAGCAGTTGAGGGCTCATATTTCCATCTACAAGCAGAAGGCAGAGACAGTGACAGAGGGACCTAATTGGAAATGGCTGATCCTTTAAAACCCCAAATTCTATTCTCCGTGACATACCTCCTGCCACAAAGGCCATACCTCCTAATCCTTTCAAGCAGTTCTAACTTGGGACCAAGCATTCAAGACTACATAACCCAGAAGCCTTTGTACTCCCTATGTAGACCAGGATGGCAGAAGGTAGCAGAAGGAGTCTGAGTCCCACACTGGGCATAGCTTGAGCATAAGAGACCTTAAAACCTATCCCCCACCCCACAATGACACATTTTCTCCAACAAGGCCACTGCTAATCACTTCCTCCAACAAGGCCACTGCTAATAATGACACTCTGTATGGGCCAGTGGGTGTCATGTTCATTCAAACTGCCATGTAGAGGATGACTTTAAATTCCTGATCCTTCCACTTCACTTTCAGAGTTCACATTTAACAATGACAGTTTGACATCTATCCTTTGAGGATCTTCTGGGCTGATCTCATTATTTTTAGCCTCTGTCCATTCTGATTAACGGTTCAGGATCCTTGCTTTGGTTTCTGGGGAATCCCATCCTGACAGGCAGCTGTCCCTCGCTCCCTGCTGAAGTACAACTTATCAGCCCGTTTTAGGAAGAAGCATTCTGTGACTTGTCCTTCTGTGTTGATGTGCATGTTATAATAAATATGGTGCTCTTCCCTTTAGAACCTGAAGGCAGCTGACAGCGACCCCACGGCACCCCCTTACGACTCTCTGTTGGTGTTTGACTATGAGGGGAGTGGTTCCGAAGCTGCTAGCCTGAGCTCACTTAACTCCTCTGAGTCGGATCAGGACCAGGACTACGACTATCTGAACGAGTGGGGCAACCGCTTCAAGAAGCTGGCTGATATGTACGGTGGCGGCGAGGACGACTAGGAGGCTAGAGAGGAGCCCCTGGGTGGAGCCATGGAAGATGCAGAATAATGTTGCCAGTGGCCTTTCAGCTCCTTCCCCAAGTTTGTAAAAGAGAGACTGATTTGAGATACAGTTGGCATAGTGGCCTCACCCTACCAATCTACTGTGTTAGAATGGTTATCATTTGTTCTTGAAATCAGTTTTTTATTTTTACAGGGCTGGGATTTGAACTCTGCCACTGAGTCACATGCCTACCCTCTCCTTATTTTAATTTTTCTCTCCTTTTCCGTGGATGGGATGAATATGGGGCTTTACAGTAAGAGGCAACTCCTCTTGTCACTGACCCCAGTTCAGTCAGTGTTTTTTATTTCAGAATGACAATTCGAGCCTCAGAAGGGTCAGCTAGCACTGACAGTTTTCCTTTATGTTTAAGAGATGGGGAGAAGGTCTGCCCTATTTCTCTTTTATTGTGTATAGGAAATGGTTTGGTTTTGTTTTTGAGCTGGGGATCTAGGCAGGTGCACTGCCCCAGAGCTACAGTTCCAAGCCCTTTACCCCACACTAAAATTTTTAAATTGTGTACTTTCCCACAGTTACCATATTTGTGTTCTGTATTCTTATACCCACTTATGCTCCTGAATTCTGTTGCCGTGCCCAGGTGCTATTCTATGATGCGGAAGTGACTGGGTCTTTTTGTGGTGAGAGACAGGTATCGTGGTAGGTGCACGACTGAACGGGATATTGTGTGATTTAAAGACCTTCGTGGTTTTCCTTCCTCACCTCCAGATATCTCACTTGAAATGGGCATTCCTTGTGCAGAGTCACTGTCTTCTAGGTGAAAGCCATAGTGGGATATGTTGCTTCGGTTCTCTATCGGGAGCTGTGACCACAGCTAGTAGGAAGGCTTTTAGGCCCCAGTTGGTTTCTTATGCTTCCTTCATAACAACATAAAAGAGCTGCGTGCTCTGAGACTCACCAGTGCCCAGAGTGCTGCAGCCAAAGACAGAGGAGAGCATATGCGAGAGACTGGCTCGTGGGCAGCACGTGTGTCACAATGCCTGGCCAGCTCACACAATGACGAGGCTTGGCCTCTTTCTCAGAAAATTTCTGGAGGAATAGAGGGGTCTCACCATGTGTTTCCTGGCTGGAGTCCTTGTCCAATGCCTGTTTTTGATGGTAGCTACAGAAAATGCTGGCTGAGTTGGGCCAAGTTTGCCCAATTCTAAGTATGCATAGAAAACTGAGAGTATTAGAAATTGTGCATTTTCTCATAGAAGCAGGAAGAAACACTGTTCCAGTGGGAGAATGGGGGTGAGGGCCTTGATTTGAGTCTTTTCTTTTAATTCAAAATGCAAATCTCAGCTTTTTGATAACCACTGGAGAGAATTTTGTTAAAAGTGCTTTACTCGCGACTATTTTTTGGAAGAAAATAATGACTGCAATCAACTGTGAGAACTGTTGATTTCTCTGTAGTTTAAATGTCTAATGTAGTCAGTGTAGAGTGTCACTTGTATGTAGTTTGAGTGTATATGTGTGTGGGTGCTGTAATTTTGTATTTTGTGGGGAGTGGAAAGGCAAACAACTGAAACTGTTCTAAGATACATTTTTATAAATTTTATTAAAGAGTTTTGTTAAACTGTTGTGATGTTCCATTGATTTGACTCTACTTTTTGTGAGACAAAAAGACAAAGGAGGTGAGCTCAGAATCCCAGCACTGGGGAGGCAGGGGCAGGTGGATCTCTGTGAGTTCAAGGCCACCTTGGTCTACAAAGCAAGGTACACACAGAAACCCTGTCCAAGCGGGGGTGGGTGGGCAGGAAGGAGCCAGACCATGGAGAAGGTGGCTTGCAGCTAAAGTGACTTCTTCATGCTTTTATTCCTTCTGCGTGGGGAGGAAATGCACTCACAAGGCCACTGCTCAGAGTGGCCTCTGAAGAGCAAGAAGTGCCAAGGTCAATGGGACAGAAGCAGACCCGCAGTTTCCTCTGCAGCCAGCATGTTCTGACCACTGCTGCAGGAACACAGAAACTCGGCAAAATACAGACATGCAGAAAATCAGCACTATATAAGAAAAATTAACAATTAAACTCAGCACA
>JAQHUG010000396.1:1580164-1594938 GCA_028555095.1 Dicrostonyx torquatus | reverse complement strand
TCCCACTCCCCCACGCTCTCATTTCTTCCCTTCTCCCTCCCCCTCTCCCTTTTGCCTATCCCCATCTTACCCCTACATTCCCCCCATCCCCACTCCCGTTCTCCCAGCTTTTGCCTGGCAATCTTGTTTGCTTCCTATATCAAGGAGGATCTATTTATGTTTTTCTTTGGGTTCATCTTGCTGTTCGGCTTCTCTAGGCTTGTGAGCTATAAGCTTAATGTCCTTTGTTTATGACTAGGGTCCACTAATGAGTGAGTACATACCATAATCATCTTTTTGGGTTTGGGATATCTCACTAAGGATAGTGTTTTCTATTTCCATCCATTTGCATGCAAAATTCAAGATGTCATTGTTTTTACCACTGAGTAGTATTCTAATGTGTATATATTCCACACTTTCTTGATCCATTCTTCCATTGAGGGGCACCTAGGTTGTCCACTGTATGTTTTTTTAAAGAAGGTATCTCACTGAACCTGGACTTCACTACTCACTGGAGGTGATGCCACTCGGTTGGGCTTTTATGTAGGTGATGAGGGATCTGAACTTAGATCCTTGTACTTGTGCAGCAAGCACCTATGGTACACTGAGATATTTCCCTAGCCCTATGCTATCTTAAATAGCTGATTAGTAACTCTATGAAGTCAAACATCTGACATAATGTCCTTCTTGATAAGACAAAATGTCAGGTATACAATATTATCTGTTAGACGCCAGCTAAGCTAAACGATAAAAGGTAATATGACACACAGATGAACAGTCAATTGTTATGGACAAATGTTAAGATATCTTCAATAAACTTGTAAATGATTCAGTGATGACAAAAAAATTATGTGTCAGAAAAGCTTAAAATTAGGTTTCCTGGTCTTCCTAGGTTTACACACAGCTCCTTAATGGGCTCTGATTCATGGAACTTTCTTGCAGTTGACTGGCATTTTCTGGGGAATTAAATGGAGCTAAGTCTAGGATAATTGTAATTCATGCACTCTGAAACCAACCTGATTTAGTATGATATATGGTAGGATAATTTGTGGGCCAATCAATATTTTAATACACACAGTAGTGACTAAAAGTTGGGGGTGGTGAAGGTTAAAGGATACAAAATAGCAGATATGCATGATAAACAAATTCAAAGTTCTAATGAATAATATGGACTAAAGTTAACAAACTGGCACCATAATAGGGACAGAGGTTTTTAGCTACTTTAAAATCAATGTACAAAGATAGATGCTAATATGTTTCACTATAGTAACCATTCTATTACCTGCATGCATACCATAAAATACTGGAAAAAAACATTCAAGGGGACTGGGAAATGTTTTAATGAATGGGGATAGGCAGTACTAGCATGAGAATCTGCATTTGAATCCTTTGTATTCAAATAAAAATAAGCATGGCTATATATGTCTGTAACTAGAGCATTTTATGAGACAGAGACAGGTAAATCACGAGAGCTTGCTGGCCAGTCAACCTAGCCAAAACAGCAACCTTGCAGTTCAATGGGAGACCCTGTCTCATGGCAGAAAGTGATTGAGGTCTCAGTGTATCACACACACACACACACACACACACACACACACACTTACACTTGGAATTTGTATATAGCACTTGTACCCTCAAATCTTGGATTTAGTCTTTCACATCAGTATTATTTATGAATTTGAACTTGTCCTCTCCCCTCCCCTAATGTTCTAAGTAGCATCATCCTGAACACCTTGGCAACTAGAGATTATAGATTTTAATCCTGACTTCCATTTGTTTAAAACATTTGTGTACATGGGCACTAGAACTGCACTTGCATTCTCTGTAACAGCACATGAACCTTCTCCAGCCCTGATTTCCATTTGCTTAACAGATTTGTGTATAAAATCTTAAAAATGTTCAATCCAATAAATATTTTAATGAAAGATAATAAAATCCTTAATATCAAATTCTCTAAAGATATTTTCATTCTGCCAAATGTATTATATATACCTCCAACTGTAAAGCACCATAATTAACCCTTAACTGTATTTAAGCCTTCAAATCAGTGCATTCACTTTCTTCTTTTAAAATATATTGCACCCATGTATTTTTGAAGACAAGTATATTTTGAAGTACTGCTTCTTATTAAACATATCTTTAAAATGCTATTTTCATTTTTATATTGTGTGTATATATATGTGGGATCATATGTGGATACATGTGATTGTGGAGTCCAGAAGAGGATATCAGATCTCCTGGACCTAGATGGAGTTACAGGCAATTGTGAGTGGCCTGATGTGGGTGCTGGGAATTGAACCTGGGTCCAAAGGAAGAGCAATACATGCTGTTATGCAATGACCCATCTCTCCAGCCCATTTAACCTATCGTTGATCTCACACACAGATATAGCTGTTGTCCAGTCCAATTATTAATAGTGGTCTTTCAATCTCATGTGAAATTTCATGTGACAGATATGGTCAATTTAATTATAGGCTATCAAGTTTAAAGACAACCTGATTTTGGTAAAGAAAAATTCCAATACAAAAAGGCCTTACTGCAAACACAATGGTGGACTAAGCATTGAGTCTCTAGTTTTCTAGTAAGAAATACAATCTGGAATGGGACTGCAAAATGGTATTTTGGCTTTCCCACCAAATAACCACAATACTTGATGCAAATTACATGATCTCCATTTAACTTAAGTCAAGGCTAAATGGATGGAAGTGCTAAGTAAACACAAGTCCATAGTAGAAATACTGAAGTCACGACAGTGTCATTCTCATTTTACTGTTCAATATATGCAAGCACACACAAACACCAGAGAACTTGAGGGAATCTGTTCTTTCTCCACCATTTTGAGTTCTGGGGAATCAAACTCAGGCTGCAGGCTTTGTGCAAGAGCTCTTCCTTTCCTCACATCACCAGCCCTATATATGTTCTGAGATTGCTTGGGGGGTCTGCCAGTCTGACAACCAAGGAGTAACAACACAATTTGTTACCTGGAGGTCCTGGAAAGACCAAATCTCAAATTAATCAAAATTAATCCCTTTCCTGGCCATCAGGTTGATACTTCACTGAAGTAGCTCTGGTAAATATCAACAATCAACTGACAACCCTGGTTACTCCTTATCTTTGCTGCATGGCATGGTTAACTTTTTCAAAAAGTTCTGGCCTAACTCTAGTTAGCTTAAGCTTTTTGTCCCTTTGAAGCTTGCTTTTCTATGTGCTGGTATTTTTATTGGATTTGGCACCCTGTTTTCTCATTTAACAGTTCCTGTATTATGTTGTAGCTCTTTATCAACACCTCAAAGGATACTCAGCTATACTTGTGGTCCAGGTCATGCCTGAATTTCAGACTCAAACATCCAATTGTTACTTTAACAGTTAAACTGCCTGCCTCCAGAGCTTCTCACACTATTTCCTATTCTGGCTATAGGTACCCTCACTTACCTGGAAAAGATTTACTCAGTCATATAGACTTAGTCTTTAAAATTCAAAGTTCAAGCCCGTATAATCGCTTCCTTTTAGTTCTGAGCTTTAGAAATAACCTAGTTGCAATGCAGTTAAGAAATGACTACAAAGGGCAATAAAACCAGGCATGGTAGTGTAAACTTGTAATCTCTGTGCTCAGGAGGATCATGAGTTCAAGGTCAACATAAGAAACATTGTGAGCTCTCTGTCTCAGAAGAACCAAAACCAATAAAGATGCGGTGAGATCACTGTAAACTCAATGTTCTTTGGTTTAAATCCAATAGGAGGTATCACATTAAATAAAAAATACAAATATCGCACATGACAGGTACAGCTTTCCAAATGTTAGGTCCTTAACATCTTTTCACAATATTTGGAATTCCCAAATCATCATGCCCTGTTAGATGTAAGGATGCTGAAATGCATGCCCCAGTGTCATCACTCCTGCTACTTGGTATCTCATCTATGTTTCCCAGGATATATGCCTATGAACCTCCCTTCCTAGACATAGAAGCTAGAAAGCAAGAACCACATCTTACACATATGCACGAAAAATATGTGGAACAAATGAAAATCCACCTAACTTTATGGCGTGGAACATGTGTTGCTACCCCACCAGACACACAATAAAAAACTAGTTATTTTGTGTTCAGAGGCAGATATCTCATGTGAATTATGCTAATAACACTTGATCCTCAGTTTTGGTTGGTCAGTCACTAACTAGTACTCTGAAAGGTACTAATTATCAATTTGTTACTTTGGAAAAGTGACTTATTACAAAATGTAAAACCTAGAACTTTTTATTGATTTAACCTAAATAACAGGTTAAACTGAATTGCTAAATTGATGTTCATTAAGATTAATTACTTTTTAATTAGTGCCAATAAGAAGAAAATTATGTTGCCACTTTGAATCAACATCTGTTTTGTAATGCATTATGTGTTAAGTTTCTTTTTTCTGAACAGTGTATGTGCAGTGATACAAATTTGTTTCATTAAGAAGCCACCAGTATAGTGTGTGACTTAATGGATTTACCTATAAAAGCAATTAAAAAAACCCAAAACTATCCTAGCTTCTAAAACCTGAAAAATGCAAAGCATAAAGGCTGTTAATTGAAGCAAAGCTGCTTACAAAGAACGTCACTCATCTATTTGAGAATACTGATTTGATTTCTACTTTCAATCTTTTCTACTTATTCAAAGACTAAGTTCCTAGCAAGTATTAATCTTGATACATTTATTTAAATGTGGGTTACATAAAATCTCTCCTATGTAAGATAACATACTCATCTTGACAATAAATTAATCTTAACAAAATTACACAGAAGGTATGTCAGTAAGAAAAATGAGAACTGAGAAGAACAGTTGGGTGAAGTTTTGCTCCTTTAAGGTTAGCTTACAATTTTTTTGTTCACAAAATACATTTAGTTTATTTCACTCTGGAGGACTTTCCGGATAGATGATTTTCACAAAGCAACCATTTAAACTATTTGTGGTTAAACATACTGATCAGTACTCTGATAAATGATTTGGGAATTATTCCTTCCTGAAGTTTTAAGAAATGAATGCCAATAAACAGTCAAGTTTATCACGTTAGTAACCAAGTGAATAAAACATCTCTAAGCTTTCAGTCCTTAAATTGCTCCTAAGAAGATACACTCCAAAAACAGTCTGAAAAGATAATGCATACAGCATAGTTAAATTATATAAACCAAGCAACCACCCCACCCACCCTTTACTTAAAGGATTCGTTATGTTTCTTCCCTAATTTTGTGAAAAATTCTTTAAAATTGTATTATAAAATGAAAATGTCTCAAGTACTTCAGAAAACTGAGGTGCAAATGCAAGATGTCATTATTATTATAAAACAAAATACTAGCATTAATTCACAGTAATTTTTGAATGTTATATAGCTTAATATATTTTACTGGTGATAAGGAATTTGTAGTCATCCACCCCACTGCCATGCATACAGGAAGACGTAAGATTTCAAAATTGCCTAACATTAAAAAAAATAAGCCTTTTAATTTATTTGCATCCTAAAACAGGGCACTTTATCCTGGAATGTTTCCCCATATAAAATGCTGAGTAATGTACAGGATTTGGCAAGCCTGTATTAAAACTCCCTTTAAAGTTTTAAGTTCAATCACTATTTGTTTTGTATTATACTACATTTTGGCAGATTTTTTTTTATTTGTCTGTAACTGCAGTAGTTGCAATTTAACAATAAGCCAGTCTGACATTTTAGGTCTTGAAGATATATACCATATATATTTCTGTAAAAATAATCATACTTTTTGTAAGCAACTTTACAGTAGACACCTCAAAAATCTACTATAGATGTGAAACTTAAAACAAGATAAATTTAAGTTCTAAATCTTTATACATATATATCTAGATTTCTATATATATTATATATACAGACATAAGTATATATAAAATATATATAATCAGATTTGAAAAGTGAACAAAAATTGGGCACTGTACATAAATTCTTTTTAAAACTCAAACAATAGAAAACTCTTTAAACATTAAACAATTTTAATAAAAGTTTCTGTACAATGCTAAGCAGTTTTATTTACACATAGAAAATGTAATTGGAGTAGTACTTGAAATTACAGAACTCCTTAAAATTTCAATGGCAGGTAAATCTGGAAAAAATAACAGCATTCCATTCACAAATATTTTCAAGCAATAAATATGTATTTATAAATAGTGTAAATTTACATCAAGATTAGAAACGAAAATCACAAAACTGAAGTTTATTTCTTAGTCTATGTGCAATCCATTATCTTTGTGACTTGGCTGTTAATTTTTTTTAAATGTTTTATTTAGGAACCAAAAGTATAACCATCATGGTTTCAAAACAAGACAGAAAATCATAAAGGCAGTAAAAAAGTTTCTTACTTAACTTTCCACATTAAAAAGAAAAAAAAAAGTGGATCAAAGAAAGACTTAAAACTGCTAACTACCTTACAAAGAAATGACCAGCTAGGCTAGTAGTATTTTTTTTTTTTCCCGAGAAAAATTCTGAAAGGGAAAAGATACATGAAAACAAATTCATCAGCCCAGAAATAGAGACATATAAAAGAGGTTGTCTTCAAGTCAGTAGTCTGTATGATGTTGCCAGTTTTGTCAGATATATACAAAACATGGGAATTATTATTTATTTTTTCTGAAGTTCAGCTGTTTAGGTTTTTTGAGAGTCCCGGCGTAGGAGCAGTACTCTGCCCTATCCAGTTGGTTAACACTCCACACTTGGAAGGTTGCATAGACACAGTTTTCAGCCAGCAGCCTTACGAGATAGCTACAAAAACTAGTGGTGCAGAACTGGGTTACTTCCTGAATAGCAGAAAAGGTCTCATGTTTAATGTCCATGGAACAATATCAAGATGAGGCGGATGGTAATGGAGGAGCCTGGAAATAAAACTCATCATTAGTTGTGCTTCTTTGTCTACAGCTACAAATATACAGTTGATTTATGAGATTAGAAGACATTATTCTCTGTTCGACAGCCTTGCTACATAGTGTAACAGAACAACTTCCCTTGTGATCTTTCCCACCGGGACACTTTTTCTAAGAATCTAAGACCATCCTTATTTCACTGTGCCTCCAAAATCTCTTAGAAAATTAGTTTACCACTTTTTACATATTGCTTTCTTTGACAGGGCTTTACAAAACAATTTAAACAAATTAACTACAATTTTACTAGTGATAGTCTTCTGGGATCTATCTCTTACACAGGTAATACATTTTTTTTTTTTGGTAAATTTCAAATGATTTTCTTTTTTCCTGAAGCAATCTTGAAGACCATCCAAATGAAAATATCAGGAACTTCAGTTAGTTTTTGATTACATATGTAGAAAATATTGGAAGAAAAGAAAAAAATCATAAATTACGTTTATAGTTCTATTCAGATCTGCTTTGAGTGAAATTGCTGCTTGCAATGAAAAACTTTGTGATTTGTGAGTATAGTTGAATTTCATAAAGTTATACCACAGGCCAGGAAGCAAGCGCTATTCAAATACTCCCACGGAATTAAAACATCTGCTAGTACACAATTCTAAACAATTTCAATTAGCCCGAAAAAGAGAAGTATATTTCAAAGCATACTCTGATTCTTTTTGTGGACACTAACTATGTAAACAAGCATTCTACCAACCAAGATGAAATGATATGATATACCTCAATTTTACAGGAATACTAAGAAGAGATGGTGGTGGAACCAATATATATATATTACCCTCATGCAGTAACTTGAACCAAAGGAAAATCTACATATTTCATTCATTACCTCCCATTTATCAGGTGGCAGAACATACACTACTGCCTCCCAACCCAGCTAATGTACTCACATGTTGATTTCACTTACTAATGTAAATTGGTCATAGATTTGCATCAGGTCCTCCATTTTGTACTGTTCTAGCACCACAAAATTTTCCAGATTTCCACTTGTTTTTCGTGCACAATCTTGGCAATGTACTATATAAGTCTTTTGAGAATTACTTTCATTAGTGACAAAAAGCAGATCAAAAACCTCCACCTGTTTGTCACAAATAAAAACTGCAGTCAACAGAGATGGTGATGTTTACATTTCTATGTAATCATGGACTTCTACTTTAACAGAACTACAGACAGTATAAAACATGTGGGAGTGGGCTGAGACTAAAAATGTTTACACTGCACCAAATTCCAAGACATGACAGCGGTCGTATTTGGGGGAGGGACTGAAATGAATGTATACAAGTCTGTTAAAACTTAATTTAAAAATTTAATAAATTCCCGTTTAAAATAGTGATCAAGTGATCACTATTTTTCTTCTATGCTTCCATGACAAAATTCATCACAGGGGACCACATATGAATGTGTGCCTTTTCCCTTAGAATAAATTCTTTAAATACAAAGACTGTATTCATATTTGCATTGCCAGAGCATGTCACAGTGTCTAGTGCTTACTCAATCCTCAAAACACACTTTTAGTATGAAGGATTATAATCTGATTATTTTACAGATGAAGAAACTGGCAAGTAACAGTGAGTAAATATTGTGTTATAAGCCTTATGGTAAAACTAGTACTGATAAGTTTTAGAAACACATTAGAAATGATATATATGTCTTAAGAGTAACACTGTGGTGCAGGAATCAGTCTCATATACTCAGAAACTCATGTGTGGATTTTCCTGAGGTATAAAACACATTTATTTCCTCATTAACTTACTCTGATCAGGCTATATACCATTAAAATATCTAATGAATTTAATTATTTAAAATTAAAGCCAACACCAGAATCACCAATTTTCAAGGTTTAGAATAGATCATCAGTATCGCCATCTGTGACTTATCCTTAAATTTCCTCAATAGAAAACTATTAATGAGAATGAGCTAATTCAAAATCCAGAGTTTATCATACTTCCCATTATCATTAATGGGAACATGAACTTAAGGAGTGGAGCTGGAGAATTTGTATGCATTCTTTAACTTGTCCCTCATTTCTACCTTTTAATAAGTTACCTACCTTGTGGACTTCATCTTCTTGATCAGTTGTTCTCAATCTATGGGACATAACCCCTTTGGCAAACTTGTAGCTCCAAAAATACTTATGATTCATAACAGTAGCAAAATTATGAAGTAGCAACAAAAATAACTTTATGGTTGGGGGTCGCTACAACATGAGGAACTTATTGAAGGGTTGCAGCACTAGGAAAGTTGAGAACCACTGTTTATTTTAAAGTTTTGTTCCATTTTAACAACCCATTGCCATATTCTAGTCTAGTATAGTATATGTGGCAAAGGGATCTTCTCTTACAAGATTACTATAATGTGCTCTGTTTTCTTTGTCATCTCTAACCATTTCTTTCTCTGAAACAGACATCTAACTTTGTTGATTTCTCAAAAGTTTCAGGTGGATTCACTGACTCTGGAATAAATATCACATTATCTGACAGCTGCATGTCAGCTAGATTTATGAGAAGAATCTGTACTGTCAGTATTGTAACCACAGTAGGCAACCAACCCTTTTCTAAAGCCATTCCATTTCCCCACTCATGGTACCATTAAAGTCAATCTGTATTCTCACTAGAGTTTGTAGAGCCTGTTGAAATCATGTTCATCCTTCAAAAGAGGACTAAAAGCTATGGATTTCTTGTTTGTGTCTGTGAGCTCTTATTGCCAATACCGGAGAAAGAAAAACCGTATCAATTATTTGTCTCTCTGCATTGTTTTCCTAAGCCCACCTTTACATTCATTATAGCCTGACCAGGTACCAATTTATTGTTGTTCCTTTTGCAACCCTTAGCCACAGATGATTGACAAGTGAATTGTGAATTCCACCAGAGAACCAAACACCAAAGCACACTGAGCTATACTAAACTCAATCCAGCTTACTGACATCTATGTACATCAAGGTTGCTCCCAATCTAAAATCTCATAACTTGACTTGCTGGTTAATGATCTGCCAGCCAAATGACTCGACAGTAGATACTTTTAAGGTTAACTAATACTAATGCATGATATTACACCATTAAACATTAATATTTGATAAGAAAATATAAAAATTGAACACAATGCTAATCACAGTAAAATGTATTAATAAAAAATTCGTTAAAAAACAAAAGAAACTCATAAAAACAATTGTGGGCAAGAACTGTAACTTACCTCACAAATGCTACAATAATGAGCTGGTTCTTCTTTTGTCCGTCCATGCCATATGATCTCTTTTCCTGCAGCAATTAGAGCTTCCCTCAATGTCTGACATTGCTTCAGAGTTCTCAGAAGACAATACCTAAGATAAGGGAAAATTACTCATTACTGGTAGCTAAATATTGCGTATTTTTCACCTAAGAGATATACCAATTAGAAATAATGCCAAGAGTCTTGGTCGTAATGCCTATTTTCCTTTTGTTCTTCATCTTCTGCTTCCCCTTGCCAGATATTTGAGATCTATCTGATAGCTGAAGATAGCCTATAACTCACTATGCATTTGAGTGGCCTCAAGTTTGAGGCAATCAATCTCTGCCTTCCAAGTGCTAAGACACTAGATATGGGCTACCATGCCCACAGTAAGTCAATTTTTCAGATATCAGATTTTAAAAAAAATAGGACAAATGTTCAGCAGCTCTAAGGATGACAATATTCTGTCATTTATAGTTAAGATTAATTGGTATCCAAACATCACAACATAAAGGTCTTAATATATAAAAACTGAGTCTTTATTTAATAAGTTTCAACTTTGGTCCTTAGCTGGGAGAACTAATTAACCTCTCCAAGCATCACATCCATAAAGTAAGGGGTCTGAACTCCAGATATGAACAGCTATGATTCTAGGCAGGCAGGCAGGATGACACATCATCTCTACTCATACCACCTAAATACTCATTAACAGCATCATCTGTGTAGCCGTTTGCATAACTTCAGAATCTGTGAATAGAGAATGATTTATAAATTTATAAATTCATTAACTACAAGGTATAAAATTGGTTTAACTATGGTAGAAAAAAACAGACATGAATTTCTTCATTTTTAACTTAAGGTAACAGTAGAATCCAGTTACAGTAACACAATGGAACTTATCTTGTAATTTGTACCTCTTCTAGTTCTCACAATTTTTATTAATTTTTCAGTTTGCTATCACTACTTGGTAGTGAACTGTTACATTCTTACTCTCCTGTAAATCTTAGCAATCAGATTTTCCATTTGAACAGAGAGGCTGAACTAGACTAATTTCTAAAGCAATTTGAAAGTACCATAGAGAAAAGGTTCATCAACTAAGTATCATCCTGGAAGCAAGCTATTTCTACTCACTGTCTTGTTGCCATATACAGTAGGCGTTCAATAAATACTTGACTGTCAAATTAAAATTCATCTTACTTTCATTTTAAGTTAACAGGGTAAAGTACTGCTATTTCCAGGACTCATAAATATTAATTCCTGGGGCATATGACTAGAAAAGGTTATTTATTTACCTGTAAACTTACAAAACACATAACAGTGTTAACTTTAGGGTTGCAGGCTTTCTTTAAGGATCATATTCCAAGAAATTCACTGTTTTTGGTTTCTTGAATTTTTTAATCTTTAACAGCTTATTTAAAAACTTATGTTTTAGGCTGTGGTTAAACGTCAAACCTAAAAGCAGTTGTCAAAGTAAGCACGCATATGTGTTTATATTTAGGATACCAGACAAAGTAGCAGTTAAAAACTTTTAGTACCTGCTACTGTCTTCCCTCTTCCACGTCCCATAGTTCACTCACTAAGGACTAAGGCACAGCTCTTACTTAAGTTTTTTTTTTTTTTTAATGCAAAGCTTCAAAATAGCATTTTCCTTCTTTAAGAAAAAAAAAAAAACAATGTCTAAACTGCAGATATATATGGAAGATTTGTAAATTCAACTATGCTCCCATAAAGACAAACAAAAATGAAAAAAAAATAATCAGGCAGGGAACTGTATCTGGTAATTCACTTGCCTTATGCCAATTATCTTTGTATTACAAATATAATTATGTTTGTACTGCAAACAGATGAAACTTGGGGCCTCAATACAACTAAATTTGTATGAAAGAAAGACAAGCCACTAGACTAGTTGAATTAGGAGTTTGAAAAGCAGGAAGCCTCAAGAGTCTCCATCTTACACTTTAGTATTTCTTCTTTTGGGGGGGTACTTTCCATGCCCTATTCTCACTCCTTCTAATCCCACCACCACCACCACCACCACACGCCCTCAAAAACAGAGCCTTGGATCTACAGATTATTATTTCAGTCTCTACTCATAATATGAGCCTTCATTTTCAATGTTATTAACTACTTTGGTAATTTAGCTACAGTTAGGGGATGCCAGGAATAGCCTTCTGCAATTACTCTGTAATTTTTATTTTCTGTTAGAATAATCTTAGAAACCTTAGTTTTCTGAAAATGTATAACTACACTTTTTCCTTGCTTTTATTGTTTTTTAACATTAAAATTCTGTGTTCAGCAGTTGAAATAGAGAATTTAGAGAGACAAGGAACGAACAGGTTTTTTAAAAATGATGTGATTTAACTGCAAATCAAGAGATTCAAGGACAATGAATCTAGAAGTCATAGCATCAACATTCTCATTACCTGATAGCAATTAAGATTTCATTTTTACTAAGAATTAAAGAGTAAATCAGTAGCAAGAAAAAGGTAACAAAATTGTCTAAAGTAAAATATGCTTTTTTGTGTAAGTACATTTTAGGAACAGGGTAAAAATTATTTTAGCAGCTAGAGATAGACAATTCTTTAACACTCAAGACCTGCTTTTTAACTGTTTGGATGAAAAACTACACAAAAGAAAAAAGGATCTGGATAGAGTGGTGTCTACATCTTATTAGCACTTAGAAGACAGTGGCAGAAGGATAAGTTTTGATTAGCCTGAACTGCCCAAGGAGACTCATCTTATATACATTAAAGAAATTAATAAGCTACCACAGGAAGAGACTGAAAGCATAGTACATTTGAAGTTACACAGTAGACTCTAGCCCAGTCAAAACTGATTTGAAAAGAGAAGTGAAATTTGAGAGACAACTTCATAAGAGAATGAAAATAAAAGCACTATATTCATAAACTGACATACTAAACCAAGATATTCAGGAGATCATGGACAATAAAAGGAGGAAGAGAAACTTTTCAAATGAAGGGATATTTTCTATTCTGCAGCTGAAATTTCTTAATTAGAATATACCAGTTTAGATTTGAGCAGGAAGATGGGGAAAGGCATCTTGTGCAAAGAAAGAAGGCAATGAGGTAACAGTGTGTGTGTGAGGGAGGCTACTGAAAGAACAATTTTTCAACACAATAATTTCAAATAATTTTTCTTACAAAATTTTAATTTTCAGGTGAGGTTTTAGCAGCAAGAGAGTAATAAGGAATGAACCTATTCATAATAGTATATAGAAGCTAAGAACATACAGAATTATTCTGACATCTTAGGGGCATCTTGACTAAGTTTCTAAGTCACAGAAGAAACAAAGGATTAATCTGACATTGTACTTTACAATTCTTTTCAGAATACAATCTGCTATTAAGAAATTTTAAGTATACCTAGAGGTGGCAGACCAAGACAGGTCTCTTTTAACTTAATCAGCAAGAAAAAGCAAGCTAACACTTTCAAAGCTCTCATACTACCTATCCATCAGTGGGTATCTGAGTATGACTGAGGTATCTAAGGTATCTAAGAATTTCATTTAATTTCAGCACATGGCTCAAAATCAAGGTCTCACTAAGTCAATGATAAAATGAGCAGTTTAAAAAATTTTACGTCCTGGACAAAAATCAAGCATAAGAACAAATATGCTAATCATGTGACAAAAAAGGAAAAATATATATTAAACCCAGTAACATATTAGAAGGTCAACAGGATTATCATACTGTAATGTATACTAACTATGGACTGAAATTCTGTTCAGTTATGACTGAAAAACTGTAGAACATCTCATTTGTAAAATAGGAATTGAGAAAATAACACTTAAAAGTCATCTCAATTTATATCTTAAAAACTCAGAACTAATCACAAACTGCAATATAAATAAAGAAAAAGGTTTAAAATCCCCCCAAACTTTCTAGTCTTGAAAAACAATCTCATCTAGTCCATGGTGTTTCTAGCTTGCCTGATCGTAAGCTTCACTGGGTTCTTATGAAAGAGATTCTCCCCACAGTTCTCTTAGCAGAGTTCTGACTGGGTAAAAACAAAATTTTAAGTAGAGAATCAAATGATTCCTGTGATCAGGCAACTAAGAACCAGTGCAAATATCTTATTTTATTTAGTATTGAACTAAAAACAATTTTAGGGAGTGATCTATATGTGGACAGTACATGTATCAACTTACACTAGTGAATTTCATATTTCTTAGATATGGTAATGGTCCCACGCATAAGTAGCTTTTCTATATTCTTATGAGAATAAAGTATATGATGATGATAATCATGATGCCTACAATTACTTTTTCATGTAGCTCAAGCAGAAAGTAATACACATGCGTAAGTCTGTGGGAACTGCTAAATACATGTGGTAAGGAGGTTACAAATTTTCAAACTGGAAGTTGGAGAGCAAGGAATAAGTAAGTTTATGGTAGGTAGCAATGTGTATAAATTCTTATCCTTTAAAAGTGAAGGACTGAGTCCAAACTGGGAATCAACCTACCTCAGGATCCTGCAATACCACTCTTGGGAATATACCCAAGAGAGGCTCAACCGTACTACAAAAGCATTTGTGCTAGCATGTTTATAGCAGCATTATCTGTAATAGGCAAAACCTGGAAACAACCTAGGTGCCCCTCGATGGAAGAATGGATCCAGAAAGTGTGGAATATATACACATTAGAATACTACTCAG
>JAQHUG010000396.1:1505260-1577436 GCA_028555095.1 Dicrostonyx torquatus | reverse complement strand
AATAAAAAAAAAAGAAATAGAGAAAGCTCACACCAGTGACTTAACAGCACATCTGAGAGCTCTACAACAAAAAGCAGACTCACCTAGGAGGAGGAGATTACAGAAAATAATCAAATTGAAAGCTGAAATTAACAAACAAAACAATACAAGGAATCAATGAAACAAGAAGTTGGTTCTTTGAGAAAAAAACAAGATACACAAACCCTTATCCAAACTAACCAAAAGGCACAGAGAGAATATCCAAATTAACAAAATCAGAAATGAAAAGGGGGACATAACAACAAACACTGAGGAAATCCAGAGAATCATTAGGTCATATTTTGAAAACCTGTACTCCACAGAACTGGAAAATGTAAAAGAAATAGACAACTTTCTGGATAGGTACCAGATACCAAAATTAATTCAAGATCAGATGAACAACTTAAATAGATCAATAATCCCTAAGGAAATAGAAGAAGCCATCAAAAGCCTCACAACCAAAAAAAAAGCCCAGGGCCTGATGGTTTTAGCACAGAATTCTACTAGAATTTCAAAAAAGAGCTAATATCTATCTTCCTCAAATTGTTCCATGTAATAGAAACAGAAGGAACATTGCCAAACTCTTTTTACGAGGCTACAATTACCCTGATACCCAAACCACACAAAGACTCAACTAAAAAAAAAAAAAAAAAAAAAAAATTAAAGATCAGTCTCCCTCATGAATGCTTGCAAACAGAATCCAGGAAAATATAGGGAAAAAAATCATCCACCATCATTCAATTGGCTTCATCCCAGATATGCGAAGATGGTACAACATACAAAAATCTGACAATGTAATCCAGTGTCCGGGACCAGCCCCTACCCTGGAAAGAGGTATTTTTGTCAAGGTTGGTCCTCAAAAATCCACCAAATAAACTGAAAGAAAAAAAAATGATCCTTTAATTAGATGCTGAAAAAGCCTCTAACAAAATTCAACACTCCTTCATGATAAAGGTCTTGGAGAGATCAGGGATATAAGAACAGATCTAAACATAATAAAAGCAATATATACACCAAGCCGACAGCCAACATCAAATTAAATGGAAAGAAACTCAAAGCAATTCTGTTAAAATCAGGAACAAGACAAGGCTATCCATTCTTACCACATCTATTAACATAGTTCTTGAAGTTCTAGCTACCACAATAAGACAACAAAAGGAGATCAAGGGGATACAAATTGGAACGAAAAAAGTCAAACTTTCAACTATTTGCAGATGAGATGGTATATACATATAATATATATATGTGTGTGTGACCCCAAAAATTGTACCATGGAACTCCCACAGCTGATAAACACCTTCAGTATGTGACAGGATACAAGATCAACTGGAAAAAAAGATCAGTAGTTCTCCTATACACAGATGATAAAAAAGCGCTGAGAAAGAAATCAGAGAAACATCACCATTTACAATAGAAAAAAATAACATAAAATATCTTGGGGTAACTCTAACCAAAGAAGTGAAAGACCTGTACAAGAACTTCAGTCTTTGAAGAAAGAAATTTAAGAAAATTACCAGAAGATGGAAAGATCTCCCGTGCTCTTAAATAGGTAGGATAAACATAATAAAAAATGGCAATCTTACCTAAAGCAATCTACAGATTCAATACAATCCCTACCAAAATCCAAGCACAATTCTTCACAGACCTCAAAAGAACACTACTCAACTTCATATGGAAAAGCAAAGGATAAACAGACTGTAATCCACGACCTCAGAAAAGCTAGTCACAAGGAGAACCCCAAGAGAGGCATACATGAACTCCCCTGGGAAGGAGAAATAGACAAAAACTCTGCAGAAAATTGGGAGCATGGGGGTAGAGAAGGAAGGGTGGAAGGGAAGGGGGAGGGGAAAAAGGGAAGTGGGGAGGAGTTCATAATGGAACTGGATGGCCAAGATGGGGAAAGGACAGAGAGGGGGAGCAAGAAAAGAGATATCTTGATTGAGGGAGCCAGTATGGGGCTAGCAAGAAACCTGGCGCCAGGGAAATTCCCTGGAATCCACAAGGATGACCTCAGCTGAGACACTAAACAACAGTGGAGAAAGGGTCTGAAGTGGCCTTCTCCTGCATTTGGATTGATGACTACCGTAATTGTCATCATAGAAAATTCATCTAGCAACTGATGGAAGCAGAAGCAGAGATTCACAACTAGCACTGGGCCAAGCCATCAGAGTCCAGTTGAAGAGAGGGAGGTGATAATATGAGCAAAGGTGCCAAGGCCATGATGGGGACACCCAAAGACAGCTGACCTGAGCTGTGGGAGCTCAATGCTTCTGGACTGACAGCAGGGGAACCTCCATAGGACCAAACTAGGCCCTCTGAAATGTGGGTGACAGTTGTGTGACTGGGGCAGTCTATAGGAACACTGGCAATGGGATCAGGATTGATCCCTACTGCTTGAATTGGCTTTTTTAAAGTTCATTCTTTTTGGAGGAATACCTTGCTCAGTTTAGATATGGGGGGAAGGGCCTTGGTCCAGCTTGAAAGTGCCAAACTTTGTGGACTCCCCATGGGAAGCCTAATCCTCTCTGAAGAGTGGATGGGGGTGGGGGAAGGTGGGGGAATGGGAGGAGGGGAGGGAGAGGAACTAAGATTGGTATGTAAAATAAGAAAAGATTGCTTTTAAAAACTAAATAATAAAATGTATAGGCAATTCCTGCTGTAACTAGCAGATCACACCGAATAATACCACCATTTCTTATTGTTAACCCACTCAGTACAAACAAATTTTATTCCAGACTGAATAGGCCATGGGCCTAGGGAAAAACCCAATATTATTGTTCTGCTAAAGGAACATAGCAACAAAATGACTACTAATGACATTTCTGTTATACCCAAACACCAGTTTGCTAATCCATTAGAGAAGCTTCCTCTTGTAGTAGATGGCAATTATTAGAGTAGGCCCACAACTCAAAAATGTGTAGAAAATGAGAGATTTTGGTATACCCAGTTCCAAATGGGATGTCTTCATCAAATTCCTCCTCTCAGGGCTCAGGGAAAGATTGTAATTGTCACAGGGGATGGATGACTCAGTGCTTTCCAGATACAACAGAACTGGCTGATGCACATATGAACTCAGAGACGTTAGCAGCACACAGGTTCAAGACAAATATGGTACCAGCACTAAGAGGGAGAAGTGGACACAGGTTCCCACCCCTAATCAAAAAGCTATCTACAACTGATATTCATTAGCAAAGGAAAAATTAGTTTTCCCCAATGAAGTCTCACTGGGTGTATTAATTATACTTAGGGTAGTCACCATGCCCAAGCATTAGATGAGCAATAAAACAAGTTCAATGGTATTTTCGCAGACTTTTTGTATTATATTGCTTTGCTTGCACACTTTCTGTAAGGTTTTTGCTTATATATTTTGATTTCTGCTTTTGCAGGGTGTGTGTTTCCTTTGTTTTTTTGAAGAAAGAAAGGGCAAGGAATTGGGCAGATGGAGGGGTGGAGGAGCTGGAGGAAGGGAAAAGCATGCTCAGAATTTATTACACACAATTTTTTTTTCCAGTTAAAAAAAGAAAAGCAACAAATTTAAGAGTAAAAAAAGCAAACAAAGGGAAAGGAATGTCTTCTTTCTGAAAGGTATTTTTTAGTGGCTGTTTCCATTAAAAATGTAAATTATTGCTGAGCATTGGGTAGTAATTATATATGTCACTTTTGAGTTAATTTTTTGCTAATGTGAAAACTACATGTCATTGTGTTAACTTTTATTCTGAAAGGGAAGCTCATGAATAATTAGATTGCTCGATTTTAAAAAGCAAATACAAGTCTATAATGGCATATTATTAATATCCCCATTTTTCATACCCATTTGGTGTTAAAATTTAACCTGGAATTATTTACAGATTTCATTTAGCACATCACAATGACTAGCATGTTTTACTACAAAAATAGTAATGTGTTTTATTCTAGGACAATGTGATAGACCTTGCTAAGAAAATAAAATTTCTATTGCCTTTTTAAATCCAAAAATTCTGAAATCCCCAATACATTTGGACTGAATACTCTTGTATGTCTTTGGTAAAATCCTTTCTGAATCATCTCCTAGCTCAGAAGTTCTTTCCCACAGTTCATTTATGGATAGAACACCCTACATTTCTGATAGTGCCATGGGTGTGGTATTAAGTTTGTGTATTTAAATGACAATGGCTCATACATTTGTATGTTTGATCCCCAATTAGAATTCGGAAAGATTAGGAGGTGTGGCTTTGTTGAAAGAGGTATATCACTGGTGAGTGGGGGTGGCTTTTGAGATTTCAAAAGCCCGCACCATTCCCAGTTAGTTTACTGCCTTGTGCTTGTGGATGGAGATATGAGCTCTTGGTTATTATCTGGGCGGTGGTGGCGTAAGTCTTTAATCCCAGCTCTCAGGAGGCAGAGGCAGGTGGAACTCTGTGAGTGTGAAGCCACCGTGGTCTACAAAAGCTAGTTCCACGATAGGTTACAAAGCTACAGAGAAATTCTGTCTCAAAAATAGAAAGTGGTCATGAGCTCTCAGTTATTGCTCCAGCACCTATCTGCCTGCCTGCCACCATGCTCCCCACCATGATGGTGATGAACCCTCTGGAAGCATGAGTCCCAAGTCAAATGATTTCTTTTATAAGTTGCCATGGCCCTGGTGTTTTATTACAGCAATAGAAAAATAAGTACAACAGTTGGCTCTATGGGCCATTTTCATCCTGTCTGTATTTTCAACATTTATACAAACTACATGTCTCCCTAACATAACTTCTTAGTATGTTTTGGCAATACTTGGGATTGAACTCAGAAGAATGCACAGCTTAAAAGATCAAAAGGACTTCTCCAGACTCTGGAAGACTTCAATGGATTTACCATTGCATTTCTTGCATTCTATTCACTTACGTGTACTAACTGGACCTATTCATAAATCCGCAGTGATTATCTTAGAGCCTGTATTCAGTCATCAATATTCATTAAATGAAAGAATGAGATAAAAAGTACACTTTATAGCAATGACTAAATGCATTGTAAAAAGTAATATTTTTTCTTTTGGTTTTTTTCAAGACAGAGCTTTTCTGTGTAACAGCCCTAGCTGTCCTGGAACTAGCTCTTGCAGACCAGGCTGGCCTCGCACTCACAGAGATCCACTTGTCTCTGACTCCCAAGTACTGGGATTAAAGGTGTGTGCCACCACCGCTCAGTCTGTAAAAAGTAATCTTATCTTTTTTTTTCTTTTCTTTTTTTTGGTTTTTCGAGACAGAATTTCTTTGTAGCTTTAGAGCCTGCCATGGAACTAGCTTTTGTAGACCAAGCTGTGTAAAAAGTAATCTTAAAGCAACGCTGAGGGGTTTGTACTTGTGTTTTGCATTTTCAGTTGGTATAATCACCAAAAAAAAAAAAAAAAAAAGAAGCTTCTTAATAACATATGACAATCCAAGCTGGGAGCAGAATGCTTAATTTGACGAGGAATGCAATCAAGAGCAAAATAATTTGACATTTGTAGTGCCAGGTAAAATGGAGAACAGGTGCTCAAGACTACACAATAATAAAGACAAGAGGATAAACCTAATCGTGCCTTTTAGACTCTGCTCTCCACAAAACAACCATGTCTATTTTCTTATAATGGAGTTGGACATCTTCTTCTCCTGCTTAAAATCCTCTGATGGTAAGCAGCAATATTTAGAACCAATATATGAACTTCTCATGTCCCAAAAGTTCATAGACAAACTTCATTTTGTTATGTTGATCTAATCCTATCACTTTTCCTTTAGTAAAAGTAGCATTCTTACCATCTCTACCCGAATTATTTTTCAATTGTATCTTATACATATAAATATTATCACCTCTCAGATCTCCTGTTTGGTAATCTCTCCCTATTATACTAAAATGTTGAGAGATATGTGATCACTGTGTCCGTCCTTCTTTACCTGCCTTAAGGCACCTTCTGATTAGTTTAATAAGGCTAAGCAGGGCTTCTGGGAAAAGAGCAACTCTGGAAGGAAGAGAGGCTGAATTCACCAGTGACATGTGGAGGGGGTCAGGTAATGAATGAGTCATGTGGCAGAATGTAAGTTATAAGAGCTAGTTGGTGACAAGCCTAAGCTAAGTTCAAGCGTTCATAATTATTAAGTCTCTGTGTCTTATTTGGGAGCTAGCAGTCCAAAGAAAGTGACTATACTAGAACTTCTGTCCTATACTACTATGTGTCCTTTTGTAGTATACAATTGATTCTCAAAACAGTTCTTGAACAGGGTTTGAACTATATTTCGGAAACAGAAACAAAAAAGCAGGTAAATTTTAGACTAATTTATAAAATATTTAAACTGACGACAAGAATTTTCAAAGAGTAACTGGATAATGACAAGTTATAAATGTTAAAAAGACAACTACTGTGCTATGTAGGAATTACAACTTAATTCCTTTTATAATCCTGATTCCGATTATAAAATCCTAATCAAGTCAAAATGTAATGTGACCGACTAACTACCCAATCTACATAGACATTACTTAACAGCTTTTTTTTTTTCAGTTATGCTTCTCATCAGTGGTGGTTCATGCCTATAAATCATAAGAACTCAAGAGGGTGAGGCAAATAGGATTCTTGAGAATTCGAGGGCATATTGGACTACATAGTGAGTTATAGGCCAGTCTGAGATACAGGGCGTTATCTCAAAAATCAAAAAGAACAAATATTAGTAAATCCTTAAGTTATATCATCTCTTTACTTTTCAATAATCTTAGTCACTTCAACATGGTCAATAACTCTACCACCAAAACCACACAAACAATCAACAGGCAATGAATTTGCTATTGTAAGCAAACTAACTGTTCTGAGGCATAACAGGTTAAAGACAACTCCCAGCCATGATAATATGGTGAATATGTTTTGATTTTATTCCTATTTCTCTTCATATATATTTTACCTGGTCTTAGAATGAGGTAAAACAGTACAAATAATAAAAGATTGCCTACACATGAAATTTGGATTTAGGTTTGAAAGGACTCAATTAAATCCATCATTTTCCATCTATTTTTTTTGTGTATGAATATTTATGTATATATCTGTGTAGATGCTGATGCACATGCATGTTCATGTCAGGTGTCTTTCTCAGAATGTTCTTCACCTGTACTCAATGAATATGGAGTTCATCAATTCAGCTCAGCTGGCTGACCAAAGAACTTCAGGGTTCTGGCAGTCTCTGCCAGCAAGTGCTGAGACATCAGCTGCCATACCCAGGCTTTTGACTTGGCTACTAAGGATCTGAATGCAGAACTTCATGGTTACACAATGGGAAATTTACTGGCTTAACCATCACCCCAGCCCTCACTTCTCATATTTTTTGACCAGAATTCCCTATCTTTTGATAGTGGAATTTATACTATTTAAAAAGAAAAACAAAACAAAAACTGTTCAAAAATATTACTTCTAAGTAGAACCTGACAATGATTTACTAGTATTCAAAGTAATTCACTAAGAATTTATACGAACATTCAAAGTGCAAACAGCTAAACTATGGGGAACAATTAAAAGATAATTAAATGAAAACTCTGGAAAACTGACATTTCAGTCAACTCCTTATATTAACTTCTCTATAACAATTATTCTGTGATATTCTTCCTTCAGTGACTAAAAGCAGACATTTAATATTAGAATTGAAATTCTATTGAGAAGAGCGAGGAAGCATTAGAAAGTGAATCTTCTGCTGTAGAACAATTTATAACTTTATTCCTTTTTAAACCACAGCAAGCTATTTGGAAAAGAACTGTTTTTATAAACATGCAGATTCTCATATTTTGCTAGACTTCTGGATTATCTTGTTTTAATGTGAACATAATTCTAAGAGGGAAAAGTATTTGACAGTCAACACCCCACCCCCACCCCACACAAGAGTTCAGTACAGCAATTTTAGAAAGCACTTACTTAATCATTTCAAAAAGCTTTGGATCTGAAACCTTGATATTTCGTGCCATATTCCAGGAAAGATGAACCATGGGTACTATTGACTTCACACTTTGCAATTTGTTCCATTCGTACCGTTCCACTGCCAACTTATACTGGCAGGCTGGAGGGAAAATTAAAAAAACAAAAAAACAAAAACAAAAAAACAAGAACTAAACTATCAAAAGATGTGAAGATAACCATTATCACCTCATGAAAAATCTCAAAGCACTACAAAAAAATATTAACCCCCCCCCCAAGACAAGGGTTTCTCTGTGTAACTCTGGCTGTCCTGAAACTCCCTCCACAGGCCAAGCTGGCCTCGAACTCAGCGATCCGACTATTTCTACCTCCGAAGTGCTGGGATTAAAGGCTTGTACCCACTGTCCAGCTTACAAAAATAATCTTTATGTTTTGTGATAATTTTATCCATTATCTCATTTAATTCTTGGCATTTCCGTATTGATTTTATTTTTATTACTAGATGAAGAAATCAAGTAACTTGCCCAAAGTTACAAAAGCCAAGTCCTGGTCTAAATCCAGGTCTTTCTGGCTCCAAAGGCCACATTCTTAATCTCCAAGGATAGGTATAATTCAAATTGTATTTCATAAAAACCAATACAGGAGAAAAAAGAAAAATCTAAAAGAATGTATTTTTACTTAGTCTTTTTCTCCCTTAAGAGGCCCCTTTATAAAGCAAAATCAAGGACTCTAAAATTATTACAATATATCTTCCATGTATATAACTATATAGACCTTTCGTTTGCTAAGGATTTAGGTTTTAGATTCAATAGTTAACTAACATTTAACTTTTATAATAAAAATTTGTAATAAAAAGGAGACATTTTCTTCTAAATACATTTATTAGTTTTTTCTAAAAGGTCAAATCTTTTTTCAAGCATATTCTTTTAAAATACCTGTAAGTGGACCAACATTCCAAGCAATGTTGTTGCACCAGCCAATAGCCTGAACCCAGTGAACAGTGCCTGCATTTATCCAGACCAGATCTCCAGGTCGCTGAATAAACCTATACACTGGAACATTTGCTTCATAAAGATCTTCAAGGTTGGGCCACCAAGAACCCATTAAGAAATTTAAATTATTTCTGAAATAAGAAAAACAGAGCAAATGGATCAAGGACTCTAATAAATTCTTTATAAAAGAATGTCAAAAGTTTCTTACTGCTAATTAATTTCAATAAAACTTAACTGATAGAGTAATAACTGCTGTATGCATGTAAAGAGTAAAATTAATTATGGTAAAGTACAGGAAGACTTAACTAAAGATAGCATTACTAGCTTGAATTTATTTCTTCAAGATTCAAGTAAAAATCTGTAGCTACTTTGAAGTAACACATATTTTTAACTTCTAATATCATTTTATTAAGTCCCCACTCTATTTTTAGTCACTGAACCCTTCTCTTTTTCTTACAGTACCTGGAAATCACTAAAAGACAGAATATGGAGATGAATTTATTTATATAAGACCACATTATAAATGTACCAGAAACTCCACTCAATTTGAGAAAGGGTCTCTACTGCTGCTTTGACTCATAAAGAGAAAAAGGGGTAAAATTTGACAACTTCCATATGGTTTAGAAGATCAGCTAATGAAGCACGAATAATAAAAACCAAGAGACAGATATGGGGGTTCAACCGGAGGATCAGAAAAGCAAAGCAAACAGCCAAGCCACTAGAGAGCTCTTACCGCTAAGAAATCCTCAGACTGAAAGAAAACAAGTTCCTATCTCATCCTGGCATATATATCTCTCTAGTGCTGGGATTAAAGGCATGAGACACCACCATCTGGATCTTTTTCTGTATTGATCTTGTGTAGCCCAGGGAGGCCTTGAACTCACAGAGATCCATCTGCCTCTGTTTCCCAAATTATGGGATTAAAGGTATATGACACCACTGCCTAGCTTCTAGTGGCTTTGTTTTACCTTCTAGTCTTCAGCAAGCTTTATTTATAAAGCATAAATAAAATATCACTATAGCTCCCCCCTTTTGTCTAAAATAATAAAAATAAAAAAATAAAATTTTCTTTGGGTTCCCATAAGATTCAGTGCCCCTAGTTAGCAGGAAGTAGCCCAGAAAATACACCTACATTCTCAAAAAATGAACTATGAATGTTTGTCTTTGTTTAGGATGTAGGTGTCAAGTCGTTATGGATAATGGTCAGGAAAATTAGAGATTAGATTTAGGGGTTTTGTTTTGAAAAAAGAAAAAGGGGGATAAGCTATGGGATAATGCTCTTATATACTGTAAAGATTTGTCATTCCTGAAAGGTAAAGGAGAAAACAGACTTCTTCAAGTTCTAAGTTTTTCTCTGACGGCTATATATCCTGAATTGTGTGTTTTCATGTTTGTTCTCTAAACAGACAAGGAATCTGTGATAAGGTTGTACAACTACAATTCCCTAAAAAACAAAGTTATTAAAACAAATCTTAACCCTATTTTAGTCTTGTGCTACCATCATAAAACTGGAGAAAACATTCTAACTAAAATCAGGCAAGCAATCCCAAGTAATAAACAAGACACGGTATAAAGTGGAGTAAGTTACTTCAACAATACATTTGAACCTGTAAAATTCTATATCTAATTTTCTTGTACTGAATGAAATGTGTTAGTGAAGTCAATATATGGTGATTATCTCTCTAAATTTAAAAAGAAATTTAGGGTCTTTAAAAAATTCCCAATTATGATACATGTTATAATTAACCAAGTATTTACAGCAAAGATTACTAAAGCAAAATTAGAAATTACATGTTAACATAAGGAATGTCTATATTTAGTTTTCAAATTCCATAATACATACTTTCAGTAGCCCCTTGCTCCACATTTAACTGAAATAGGGGGCAAAATACCACATGTTAATGATTTATGTTTTAAATTTTTATTTCATAATATTTTTCTAATCTTATTACTAAATGAAAATATCAGAAGCTTACATAATTGAGTGCCTTTTAGAAAATAAGAGAACAGTTCTATCTAGAGATATTATATTTAAATCAATTAAAAAGCATTCAAAGCACTTCTTAACACAAAACAAAACACATAAAGGATGGCTATTTCTAGTATCTTAAAGAAATGAAAAGATTCACTATATATATTCTTGAAACAAAACCTGAAGTAGTTAATTTTTATAAAAAGATGCCAGTTTTAAAAAGAATTTATATCATGACATGGCAAAGAGTAATATGTTCAAGCTTGAGTTATTATTAATAAACATGTTCACTTACAGAGTTTCCTTCACTTTCTATAAACATTTATGAAAATTTTTTTCTAAGAACGTATGCCTTATAAATAAGTACTTGAATATATCATTTAAAAAATGAAACTAATAACTCAAAATTCCTAACCTCTAAACTCATGCCTACTATTATATTTCATAGAGTTATTTCATGATACCCCTAAAAGTTTTCTCATAACATAGTAAATTTGGAATCACTTAATTTAACACAAAATTTTCCAGTAAATGGTAACTAAAAGCTGAGTGTATATATATACATTAGGCTATTGAGTTTGGTAAGTTGTCCTTTACAATACTGTTTTATAATAATTATGTTTAAATAAAATTCAGTTTGAAAACCTACTTTTCACAGAAGTCATTCAAAACACCCCAGTAACCTTCAGGAACAACAAACCATTCACAGTCACCTGGGCCAATATTTATATTAACTGAACAGAAGTTATTATTTTCTTGATGACCTAAAAGACAAAAAGAAAAATAAATCAACATACTATTAATTCTATAGAAAATGGGTCTTTAGACATGAAACCTTTAAAATGTTAGAGAATATTAAAGATTCAGTTCTTTATAGTGTTAAGTCTGACTTTATGACTGAATTAGGTCAACTACTCCTAACTTATTCAGTAAGGGCTAACATGGAAGGCAAAGTAGGTTGCTTGGCTCAGTTATAACATTAACCAAAGCAAGCTCACCTTCCTTAGAAATAAGAATATTAACAATTTCTATAAAATTGTTATTTTGAAGATAAATGAAATAATAATTAGAATGGTGTCTAATAAACAATATATATTAGTTGTAGATGCCATTACTTTTTTTCTTTTTCATTGTGAACAAAGCCTGGCTTTAAAAACATAGCTACTTAGGCCAGATATACGCTTCAGTGGTTAAGAGTGTATTGTGCTCTTGCAGAGGACTTTGCCTGGTGGCAGCAGAAAATAGCAAAGTAGAGGAGATCCTCCCTCTTTCTCCATGCATGAAGATCAACTTTATCAGAACACATGGAGATAATCATAGGTTGACTGTCATGAAATAAATACCAAAAGAAAGGTAACTTAAAGTTAGTAGACATTTGTAGTATAATACTTTATATCTTGACTTCCCTGTATTGCTGGCTAACTGATGAATTTAAAACACAAAATTCTTATTTTTTGGTGTAGTACCCAGTCCCTGTTTGTTCTAGATGGAGGAAAGCAAACTTTGTTCCCAAAGAGTTATTATTTTGTTTTATTTTTACTTAACTAAGGAGTCACCAAAGAACTGAGGCAAGGAATTCTGGCTTCATGTCGTCTCAGGGCAAGCATATAATGGTACTTAGTAGTTACTTTAAGTATATATTTGGAAATGTCCCACAGTATGGATCCTAAATAAAAACGAGCTCTAGTTACAGTCAGAGCTACTAAATAAACCTTTATTGTCTATACAAAATTCTTTAAGAGTAAAGCCTAAACACAACCCTGTAGTTTAAAATATACAGTCTGATTGTAAAGTGATAGCTAAAACAGCTATCACTTGTACTTATGTAACTCCAGAACAACTTTAATACAAGACACACAAAAATTTTATTTCTTAAATTGTAGTGATTAAACTTTTTACATTTCTTGTAAGACCAAGCAATCTAATACAATAAAACTTTTTAAAATGTGAGTTGAAAGTTGTAGCAATTGCAGAGTATACACTAGATTTCAAATACATGGTATAAAAAAAAGGTGAAACATCGGAAAAATTAACTTCATCTACTCTTCATACTTTAATGTATCAAAATGACTTTTTAAATTATATATAATTTGCATTATATTTCTATTGGACACCACTACCTTCAAGGAATTCTTCAGGTAATTCCTTTGAGAGAATAGAAGAAAAGTTGTTACCAATGACTTCAGACAGGGGATTACTATGTAACAGAAAGAACCAAAAATATTAAATTCTTCTTCCTCCTCATCCAATAAATGGGCTAATGAACTAATAGTTTAAAAGAAGGAATATAAGTGGCAAATAAATACTTGAAAAACTGTTTGGCATCCTTAGACACCAGGAAAACGCAAAATTAAAACTGCTTTGAAATTGCTGTCTCTCAACCCAGACAGAATAAGCATGAAGAAATCAAGAGAAAAAAAGTGCTGGTGAGGATATAGGAAAAGAGGAACCCTTATACACTTCTGGTGGCAATGTAAACCAGTATGGCTACTATGGAAATCAGTATAGAGATTCTTCAAAAACTACAAGCACAACTTCTGGATCTTCACGCTGTAATGTTCACACTGACTGTTGCATTTTTTATACATGGAACCAGCCTAGATAAAAGAAATTAAAGAAATCATACTCCACATACAGAACATGAATTTTACTCAGCTGTAAGAATGAAATTACCACAGTAACAGGAAAATATATGGAATTGGAGATTATTATGCTATGTGACATGAGTAGGTTTAAGGAAGACACATATCATGTTTTCTTTTATGTATGGAATCTATTTTTAAATTAATATTAAAATGATTTAAAGAAGATAATGGGGCATGGGAGTCAGGGCTAGGGACATTGCTCAGCACATAAAAATGTTTGTTATTAATCAAACAGGACAACCAGAGTTCAATCCTCTAGATCCACATGGTAAAAGGACAGAAACTGACTCTGGCAAGGTATTTTCTGACTTCCACATGTATGTCATGGCACATATATGCAGGCTAGTGCAAGCATATGTGGACATACACAATAAATGTAATAAAATATTAAAAAATACTCAGAACTGTATAGGCACAAGCAACAAATATTCTCCATACTTATTCTTTCCTAAGATTTATAATGAAAATTATTTCTTAACTAGGGCATATTATTTGCAGAAAATAGTTCAAATTGGATGGTGCTTAAAACAGAATCAATCTGATACTAAAGACAGAAGAAAATCAGTGAGTTCAAATAGCTTGCCAAATACTTATATTGCTGTGTAACGATGGAACAGAAAGTAGAATACGGGTCTCTTGCCATTGATGCCAGAATTTTTGTCCTTTATCAAACTATGAATTGACATGAGAATAAAATTGCAATCAATGGTTTTAATACTGGCTGTACATAAGATTCCCCTGGAAAACAATTTGTGTTTTTTGTTGGTTTAATAATACTCATTCTTAGATCTTACATCTTCAAAGATGGATTACACAGCCTGCAAAAGAGATTCATCTGGACAGTCAGAGATAGCAATCAATGATTCTCTATTAGTCAAAAGCAACATGGTTTTATTTTTAAATGATTCTTAAGCTATGATTCATTAAAGTAACAAAGAAAAAAAGCAGTTTGGATTTTAAGCTAGGTTTACTTCAAGTAAAAGACTGAAAACACATGACAGAGATATGCAACCTATAGGTACTTTATTTCTTATCAGTAACTGTACTAATTCATTGATGCTAGGATTATAGCGATTGCTAAATATTTCAAAATATTACTCTGCAGTTTCATGTCAATTCATGGGCCCCAAAGAAGGAAATACATTAGTGATAGATGGAAACATGAAAACTGAAAATTAAACCACTTGACATGAAGAAAACAATTCAAAGAAAGAATATGACTTGCAAAAGTACACAGTGTAACTGGTGGCAAAGTCCACAGGATGAGTCCAATAATTGCTCCATATTAAATGCTTTTGAAACTATCATTTGAAACCTAACCAGAGGATTATAACTACAGTTTCTTTTTAAAACTAAACAGAAAGGAAAATGTATTTTTCAAGTGAAGCTGTTGTCACATACATGACATGTACTAGGCTACGATATAAAGTAAGGACATTCTATTGTAACTGTGATTTTAAAAAACTGTACACATGCCATTCTTAGAAGTATGCAGAAACAACAGTTGTTGGGCCACAGTGTGCTCTAATGAACTTTTAAGAACAAAATACCAGATTTGAAAGATATCAAAGGGAAAACAATCTTGACCTAAGGCCTGTTAAAAGCATCAAATCTTTAAGAATAATCCTTTTTAGTTCTATTTATTTTAAACGGAGAGATTCTGATTCTCTTCATATGCATCATCTTTTGTGATATATTAGTTAAGTTTACCTGGCGTTCTGCTTCCTGGAACTTTCATATATAGTTGAACTGTGTTCATGCCCAGTATAGTATGACCAACATGGCTTAGAAGATTTCCTGCTGATACGACACGCACAAAAGCAGGAAGTTTAGTCAGCTCATGTAACTGCAGCTTCCACCTATAAAGAAAAAAAATATAGAGTAATGTCCTGCTTTTATGTTCCAATGAGAAAAAAAATCTGTACATTTTACTTTCAAATAAGAAATAATGGAATATCTGAATTAACTTCTCAATGAAAAATAGCATTAAAATTATAGACCTAGAACATAATGAAAAATTACCTACCATAAAATTAGGGTATCAGTGGAAAAAGAAGGATATAACAGACTTAAATTAAAAAAAAATTTAACTGTAAAGTCTAGTAAAATTACTTAGTTTATCTTATATCAATTTATAAAAAAATTATAAGGAATAAAACAGAAGAGATTGTAAACAATTCTGAACAAGAGCAAGAACATGTCTTTGCATCAGTTCACAGAACTATCACAAGGACTTACTTTTTGTCATCAGATAGGTCAATGTTGGTCCCAAACTTAATGGTTTTAAAGGGTCCTTTTCTCTTTTTCCCAGAACTTAAAAAGAAAGAAGCAAAATTACAAGTGCATCTTTTAAACAGAAATAATAAGTAGAAATGAAAATGACTTACTTATCTGATGACGTAGATTCATTATCAGAATGGTCTTTATGGTGACTTCTTTTCTCATTTTCTTCCTAAAAATTAGTAAAAGGCATTTTAGCTTAGTACTCCACATATATGGTCAGTCTTTCCCCATGCTACTAAAGGACAGATTCTCACACTAGCTCTATTTGCAAAGAGAGAAAACTGATGTAATTCATTGTAACTCAATGCAATTTGCAGGACAGGTTGTAGTTTATAGAAAGGGACAGTGGAAGTGGCTAGTTAGTGTATGTCAACTTGACAGAAGGTAGAGTTATCTAAAAGGAAGGAACCTCAACTGAGAAAATGTTTCTGTAAGATTCCTAAAGGCTGTGGGGCATTTTCTTAATTAGTGACTGATGGGGGAGGGCCTAGCTCATTGTCAGTGGTGCCATCCTAAGCTGGTGGTCCTGGGTTCTATAAGAAAGCAGGCTGAGCAAGCCAGGGAGAAGCAAGTCAGTAAGCAGCACCCCTTCATGGCCTCTGCACCAGCTCTTGCCTCCAGGTTCCTGCCCTGACTTCCTTCGATGATGTAGTAAGTCAAATAAACCCCTTCCTCCCCAAGTTGTTTCAGTCATGGTGTTCAATTCAGCAACAGAAACTCTACTTGAGATAGTAACCCAAATACATAATTTCATGTACAAAGCTTGTCTGGACTGATAATGTGAACTCAGAGAAACATTTTAAATATTTTTAAAGAGATAAGCAAATCTAGTAAACTAAATTAAATTTCCTGTGTAAAAGATATGAACAAACAACTCAGTACAAGACAATATAGAGTAATATTTCAAACTCACTTCTGTGGATGTTTTATCTCCAGTTTGTGGGAGAACTCACAAAGCTCTCATTACAATACATGATTTTAGTTATGTTTCAAAGGATAACAACTATATGGGGCTTTTAATAATAATTTTTATTAGTTTTAAATTTCAGATTTTAAAATTTCTATATGTTGAAATGAGTCCTCTCAGTTTATACCTTTCTTCAGCATTCTTATATGAACTGAGATTGGAAGGTAGAACACAAATATTTCCTGAAAGAGTTGTCTACCTGATCTGGCAGAAGAAAAGAATAAATGCAAGTGCACAAGATGAGAAATACTTCAAACATAAAGCAAATTCAAGACAGGTGTAGCCTTCAAGACAGTGATTTTCAATAAGAAACTTTGTCTTCCAGGAAGTATTTGACGTAACTCTAAGTGTTTTTGAAAAGATAGACACAGATGTTGCTAAATATCTTATAACACACATAATAGCCCTCACAAATGAAGAAATATTCAACTCAAATTGTCAATAGCAGTTTTCTCCGCTTTAAGTATATATAAATGTTCCATATACCCTGAGAAACATCTTACTAGACAGTAATTCCCTCTCTGAACGATACTTACTGAACCAACTCACAGGTTTGTTTAAAGTAAACTGGGTAGCCCTTATTATTATGTTTTATGTAACATAATATAATCTGATGACATCTACTTTCAAAACTTCAAAATGAAATAATTTTAAAATCTCTAAAAATAATCTCCAGGAAGGAAACACTTACTCTCAATGATTCTTGGAATGAAGATGCTTGGTATTGAGCATATTTAGCAATTGTAGTATGAGATCTATTACTTTCACAATGCCAGATTTTCTTGGTTCCAGTAGGGTCCCAGTTTTCATCAGCTGGTTGTAACAACTGTGTTCTCACTTCTACCATATGTTCATTGTTAGCTTCCACCAAAGTTTTAGTAGAGAAAAGTCCCAGGTCTTTATTACAAGTAAGCCATAAATAAATAAAAGAAGTAAGCAAAAGCAAAACAAAAATGCATCCAACACGCTCCCCCGCCCCTCACCATTTTTAAAAAGAGAAAGCATTTTATAGTAATATATCCAGTTCCCCGAAAAACTGACTAGGTCATCTCTACACTCTGAAGGCCTAGCTATTCCCAATGCTCATGGTGTTCTAACAAAGAAAGAGTCAAGAGTCCAATGGTCAAACTTTTCATGTACTTAATCTGTGTAGGCACTAGCAAATACTAATGGGGCTATAGTACAGTATTTGAAGAGTACACTAAATTTCATTTACATTTTATATTCAAAATTTTCCTAGTAGCAAATATAAGCCACCATTATAAAACTAGATAAAAGTAAAAGCTAAATTTAAATAACTATTCCTAAATCATCACCATTATGCATTCAAATCATGAACCTCAAGTAAAATTAATCATGACCTTCCACATCCATATTAGAATAAAAATGTGTATATGTGAATGGTAGTGGGTGGTAACGATACTCTCTACTGGTGCTTTAAAAGGTTAAAAGACAGTCACTGTGTCTCTAAGGCAGCCAGCAGGACCCAGGAGGGACTCACTATCATTAGATCCAGAAATCAGAGAACATTCTGCACACTCCACGCAGGAAAAGGAGAAGAACCTTGCCATCTGAGGTAACTCATGCATAGAAAACATTTTTCCTTAAGCGTACCTAATTTAAGAGCTCCAGCAAGACCACGTATTACTGTAACAGGGTTGTTTGGATTTGTACAAAATTGATGTAATGGAGGAAAGAAAGCATCACGTTTATTTTCCAACTGTAAAATTAAAATATGTGGTTATATCTCAGGAAAGTACAGCTTTCAACTTAAATATTATGTCTGAGATTCATTGTCAATATTCTATTTCATGCGTTTATATTTCTTTTCTATTTTCTAGTACTTTTGCATTTGGTTTTAATTATGACTAGATAGTAAGTAACCACATATATTTTTGTGTACTACATGTTAAATTATACAGCAGAAATTACATTTAAATTTCAAAACCAAAGTGCTTTAAGTATAACTGGACCTTAAAAAAGGAAGAAAAACAAGGAACAAGAGTGGGTAGGTAGGGAGAATGGTTCAGCCTCCATTAAGGTCTTCAGTCCAGCATCCCTGAGAGCAAGAAGTCACAAAGTATGAGTTGGGTTGTAGGTTAATGATAGTGTTTCTGACATTCAGGGGGTTCTAGGTTTTATCTTCAATACTGCCTCTATTGAAAAACCAAAAAGTAAAAGAGTTTAAAAATCCTACTATATAGAAGCTGAAAGTGGTGGCAGTCATCTTCAATCCCAGTACCCAGGAGTCATAAGTAGGCAGATCTCTAAGTTCAAGATCAGTTAGAGTGATAGAGTATGTCCCTTTGACCAAAAATAAAATTGTTTTTGTTTGGAGTTATGGCTCAGTCATTATGAGCACTTACTGCTCTTGCAGAAGAAGGACCTGACCTTGATTCCCTGACCTATAGCTCACCTGTAACTCCAGCTCCTGGGGACACCTACACTTACATGTAATCACTTACACCCACTTAATCTTCCATTCACATAATTAAAAATAAGAAAAATGAATCTTTAAAAAGATTCTACATGATTCCATACATTCTTGATGTAACATTACTCATGAATTTAGGTAAATAAATTATTAGGCAAGATTGGAAGCTTGCTAAAGGATAGGATATGAAGCTCAATGGTAGACTACTTAAAAAGCCTAGGATTCATCCCTAGCAGGAGGAAACCAGACAACAAATGAAACAATTACTGAAAGAAGAGACAGAGTTTGGTGGTATAAGAGTTGCATTAGTATGTCAACACACTAACAATAGCACCACTACCCAAGTTAATTGACATTATCCTGTTCATGTAGATTAACCTTGAGGGCATGATAAATAAGTTAGTCATAGAAAAAATTATGGTTCCATTATATAAAGTAGTGAAATGCATGAAAACAGAATTGTGACAGCCAGGACTTAAGGAAATGGGGAAAAGAGATGTTCCATGGTTACACACTCTGGCCAGAAAATAAATTCTCAAGAGAGGTTATACAACAACATGAATGTGTTTCACACTACTTAACTATATTCTCAGTTAGGGCAGAGATGGTGAATTTTTTCATATTCTTAAAAACTCAGAGTGAAGAAATCAAAATTTCTCCAACAAATTCAAGAATTATTTCCACAGATGTATGGCCATTTAAACTGTATCACTATAACTTTATGTATTTAATTTTTTTCTTTCACATGAGAAGGTAGTAGGAAGACATTAATACAGTAGCAGCAGGACTTATTTGTGAAAAACACAATTAAGAATTGCTTCTATAGCTGGGCAGTGGTGGCTCACGCCTTTAATTTTAGCACTCAGGAGGCAGAGGCAGGCACATCTCTGTGAGTTCTAGGCTAGCCTGGTCTACAGAGCTAGTTCCAGGGCAGCCAAGGAGCCAGGGCTGTTAAAGTGAAAGCCTGTCTTCAAAAACAAACAAAAATACCAAAAAACAAAAACAAACAACAACAAAAGAGAGAGTGCGAGAGAAAGAATTTATGAAAAAAGTGAGTTTGAAATATGATAAATAGCTTACAAAGATTTTTGATGACACATATCTACCTAAAAAAAAAAAAAAAAAAAAATCAATTTTTATTTCATGTATATGAGTGTTTTTGCCTATGTATATAGATACCATGTGAATGACTGGTACCATGGAGGTCAGAAAAGGGTATCAGGTCTCCTGCAAGTTAAGGATGGTTGAAACATCATGTGAGTATAGATGATGGAACCTGGGCCTTCTGGAAGAGTAACAAGTGCTCTTAACTGCTGAGCCATCTCTCCAGCTCCAATGACCATATTCTTAAAATGTCTACTTTTTTGTTTTGTTTAATTTGAGGTATTTCTTTTAGCATATGTATGAAACAGAATGAACGCTAAGGTCCAACAATTAGATTTAAAACCCAATTTACAAAAAAAAAAAAAAAAAAAGTTGAATAATTCCAAGTAGCTTTGGTTTAATACTGCTCAAAATTAAGGCAGAGAAAGTATTTTCCAGTTATTCTAGTCCAGCCTATAGTCAGAGAGGAACAATGGCTATATAGTAGCAATGTTAAAGAGTACTTGACCAGAATATGCAAAGCCTTGGGTTTAGTTTCCAGCACAGCAAAACAACAAAACAAAGCAATAAACCAAATTTTCTAATATAATCATAGTTAACAGTTGAGCAGGTATTTGCGAAATAGCATAAAATCTTTTTCAATACATCTTTTATGTTGTTGCTTAATATTCACACTGCTGCCAATAACTGTAATATTTGCTAAAGACTATCCGTGATGACCTAAAGGATTTTTACAAGAGACAACTAGAAGTAAACATTGGCTTGGCTGAAATCTAGTCAGTCAATTCAGACTCACATAAATACTAGGAGTAGGTGGATTCAACTTGTCCTTTGGCAAGGGAGGGTATGGTGAAGATGGTGGTCTTGGAGGCGGACATTTATCCAACAAAATGCTACTGTTAGACAGGCCACTTTTACCTAGATTCCTTTAAAAATAACAAAAAAGAGAAAAAAAATCAGCTTTACGTTTACATAGAAGGCAAAAAAATTCTGTACTAACTTCTAATTAAATAGGCATTTTCATAAATCCATGAATTTTGGATCCAGTGGGAACAAGAAAATTTATTTCTGCAAATACTTATTTTGATTCCTATATCTTGCACTGAAGTAAAATAAAAGTACATGTGGAGCATAGAAAACATTCCTTATTTTGTTTGTGATTTCTTTATCTAAATACAAGAATAAGTTGTAATTTCCTTTCTATCATCAGAATCTTTCCCATTCAAGGTTAATACACTAGTGCAACCAAGAAAAATTTCCAATAGGTCATATTAATAGTTTCTTACTGTGCTTCAAAAATTATCTGCCTGTTAAAAGCAAGTCTGAAATTGGACAGAAATTTCTCTAAAACAGATGCATACAGTCATCTATATAAGAGACTATAAACATTTCCTACTTAACTACACTTATCAATCTTAATGCTGTAGATAGATACCAGGTATTCACATCATCTTCTGAACACTGCTTTAGAACACCATAGCCATATATAATGAAACTTCATCTTAATAATCCAAAGTGGACAGAAAAGTGGAAAGCAAAGTTATGAAATAAGACGGCAACAGAGAAGATTCGAAAAACACATCATTTTAAATAGTTTTCTCCCATTTTGGAACAACCATATTTAGTAGAGAAATTATGGTAAAGTGTTCTGTGAGTAAACCAAATATTCTTCAAATCTTCTCTAAAAAGTTCCTAAACCATAGATCCCAGGTCTCTTAGTGACTTTCTGGGAGCCTTATGCCAGTACAGGCTACTATCAATCAAATACCCCCTTACTTTGTAAATTAGATTTCTTTTCTTTAAGCTTCAGAAGATTGATCTCCAACTTAAAGAAGTGACTTCCTATCTCATCATTTAACAAATTCATGCTGAGATTGGTTGAAATAGCCCAGTGTTTTGGTGTATCTAGCTACGTATAACACAAAGTATCTATAATGAGGCAAAATTGTTTTTATAAATTAAGTTTAATACAAAACTATTAGAATATACTCAAGTGAATGTCCTAATGTCCCCCATTAGCAACAAAAGAGATAAAAGAGCATCATCCTTAATACACTAAAAAAAAAAAATTACAATCAACTAGGTACCCCATAGCATAAAATTTTATTAACAAAAATTGCTCTTTCACATTGCTCATAATTTGTGGGCCATAACAGAGCTCCAGAATCGCCCTCCTTTAAATGACATCTCAGTTTCTCCCTAATTTTATTTTGTTGCTGTTGTTAAAACAAATGTCCCGAGTGTCTAGACAGAGTGGACAAGCCCCTGCTTTAGCAAACTAGAACTAGAAAAGGAGGGCACAGAGATCAGTCAAGGGAGAGGCAGACAGAAGATAAGCATACTGGAAAGGTATCAAGGTACTGTGTCTCTAGGGGTCCAATGTTGGAGTGAATGATAGTAACTTATAGACAAAAAGATTAGTGCCTCTAAATTCAAAATTTCTAAAACACGAATTTTAGATGTTCAGGAACCCTTCTACATGATTTATTTATTTATTTTTTTAAATTTAGAGATCTAATGTGTTAAACACTGACATGAAAAAAAAAATCACATTAAGTTAGGACTGGTCAAGTGTGGTGAAGTACACCTTTAATTTCAGCACTTAGGTGGCAGAGGCAAGACATCCAGGTCTTCAGAGAGAGCCTGCTCATGTCTCCCCTACCCCGGCCTCCCCATCAAAAACAGTTAAGATTAGTGACAGTAGTTGTCATGTTGTAGGCCACTCAGGAAAATGATACCAGCAAGGTGGCCTAAACAAAGAAAATAATAAGAAATAGACTTATCAGTGTAAAAGTAACCACCTGATAGTTAAAAAATTGACAGAAAATAATGACAATCAATGCATAATAAAACACAGGCCAGAAGACATTTAAATACTTCAACTCAAATATTTTAAAAAACTTTAGTATATTAAAGTTCCAGTGTCACAATTAAAGTGATAAATTAATATTAATTAAAATTTATTTTAAACTAAATTCTCCCCAATAAGTTACCAATAAGTAGCAAATTTACTTTAAACTAATTCTTCCCCATAAGTTACCCATAAGCAACAAATTCTCTAAGATAAAATTCAATTTTATATAAACAGTTGACTAGTGACAAACACTTAATGGTAGATCCAGGATACAGTCTAATAAAACAATCTAAACAGCAGAAAAGATAATGAGACTTTTAGACAATAAGACACACTAGTACTGGCAGTTAAATGGGAATTGTTTCAATTTTTAAAATAAAATTGTTATACTAAGTGGCCAATGTCAACAGACTGAATGCTTATATTTTCTATTTACAGAATGCTTATTTTCTGTTATTTGATTAAACTTGCAACCAAATGAAGACCCTTTAAAAACCTCTATCACTGCCTCAACTTAAAATTTAATGTATTAAAAAAGTATGCAGAATTCCTTCTTGTGATAATTCCAAACAGTGTTAACATTTAACATTTATTTATACACAGGGGATGACAAATACAAGTCAAGGAGAAAACTTAAATGTGTCATGCACAATGAAAAGACCATTAAGAATCTCTATTTCCAAATACTACAGAAAGATGGTGCTAGCCAATCAGACTGATCCTTTGATGATGAGGACTTTTTCCCCCTTTAGGAGACTAATTATTTTCTAAGTTTGAAGGTTTAACCTTCCAAACCTAACATGAATATGCTTTTCCTTTCATGAATGGCTAGCAGGCTATCCTATATCTCTATTGTCTCTTACTTCTACCTATTTCCTTTATAACTTCTTCTAGAGTCATATGAAGTATAAACCAGAGACTAACCTTGATGGTTGCTGAGATCTATCCCTAGTCTAACATTTAATGGACTCTGTTCAAAATTAAATAAACAATAGGCTCTTCAAGGCCTTGTTTTTTAGTCAAATGTGATTTAATTGAGTCTCATTTCCATCCCCAGAGCAGACAACACTGAAGCGAGCAACTGTAGTAACCAGTAGAGGGCAGTAATAGCACGTTCAGACATACCCTCTCAGATTAAGTTACAGAAGTTTCATAATCATTAGTAAGTACAAGCACAACATAACATTACCAACCTTCCAAACTTTTACTTTGGATGACTGATTACACTATCTTTTATTTCCCAGATCTTGATCAGGTAAATTGTCAAACATTTTCACTCTGTAATTAACTTTCCCACACTAACCTGCAAGCTTTCAGAACTTCTGCTGAGCTGGGATATATGGACACAGACATTGATGGTATGATCTGAGGACTAGGTTTGTGGCTAACTAGAAGCAGATCTGTTTTAATGGGGCTCTGAGATTCTTCCATTCCTTCTCCATTAATTGTGTGCAGCCCACTGTGAGGGCTGTTAAGGCTGGTAACACTGTTTGTGGTTGTCTGCTCGGTGGATTTAGGAGAAGGTGTTGCTGTGGAAATGGCTGAAGATGGTGAAGAGGCAACAGAATTATCAGTCTTTGTATGGACAGTAGGGTGGATGTTATTGACTTTGTCACAGGTTCCAGGACCCACATTGTTATTAGCTTTTCCCATCAACAAGGCAGAAAGCTGAGGATTGTCTGAACTTAGTAAACCTGGTGACTTAGAATCTCCATGGCTAGGACTGCAAACAGCATCTGCCATCACCTGATGGACATGATTAGGAAGTCCCTCAACACTGGCAGTGCTGTTAGGTGTCTCTCCACTATGCCTGCTTGTTTCAGGCATGGTCAATGTGTTTCCTGAAGGCTTGCTCTCTTTGGTTAAAGTAATGCCTTGTTGTCCACCTGAGGTAGCAGTGTGAGAGGAGAGGTGATTGAGAGCAGCCCCCTGTGTTACTGAATTGCTAGGCAGGGTGGAATGTCCATTCTGATTCTGAATACCAGAGCCAGCTGCCTGGAGATGCTGGGAAGGCCCAGTGGAAGAGAGAGGTCGTTCATCATTAGGACCTGCCAAATGTGAACTCTGACCTTTGTGAAGCCCCTAAAAAGAAAGATAGACGGTTTAAATCTTATGTTAAACTCAGTACATACACAGAATTCTAAGTATTATAGGTAAAAGTCACTAAGAAAAATTATCGGTATAATTTGACATAGTTCCTAAAGTTATCAAAAAAGTACTTACGGTTAGCGAAAAGAATTTCCCTAATTCTTATAGCATACATTAGTTTACAGAAAGCACTAGGAACGCTAACTTAAGTTTTAAAACATGTATTTTCATTCCTAAGATCAAACATGGACAGACATATAATATCAGTAATAATTAAACTAGAAATATGACAAACCAAGTAATGGGTCTGTGGTCTAGATATTAAGAGATTAATTTTACAGAAAGTAAATTTATTTTGGCTTTAAAGTTCCTATATATTTAAAGTTACTGTAAATATAGTCCTCTCTAATGCAACTAATGTTAAAGCACCTATTCTCTAGAGCAAAGCTACTAAAATAGTTAAAAGACACTATTAAAAAGTTTTTTTTTACCCAGTCAACCTATGCATTTTTTTAAAATAGTAAGTCTAAGCCAATTACTTAGAGATAAGCTGCAATTTTCATCAACTTTGTTAAACCCTTTGGGAAATATGTGCACTATAGTTAATAGAAGTGTTAAGTACAAAAGAAGATCACTTAATACATCTAGAATTTTTACCTGAAAATTGCCCCTAGTATCACATTTTTCAATTTATTTTACTGACAAAAGAATTAAATGGAAATGCTAATTTTTCAGCCACATGATTAACACTGGAATTGGGAACCAATAATTTCAGAGTTTCAAAATTGTTATAATTTCAGATAAAAAATGGGACTCATTCAATTATAAGTACATATTTCATCTTACATCCCTAGTAACTGAACAATGAAATTAGGACTATATTGCAAGTTGAGAATGACTTTAATAGCAGAGTTGAGAGCTTTTTTGACAGGTGACATTTAACCTGGCAATAATAAGCCATCAAGAAATAAAAATTAGCTGACTATACATTAAACAGTAAATTTAATCCCTAGATAACCCTGAAATCAGTTTAAAAAATGAAAATGTAATGTTTGTATTAAAGAACTTTACCAAAACACAAAACAAAAACCCAGGAACATTACAAGTTGAATATAGTTCAGTATATGTAAGAGTATAATTATATTATCAAGTAAGTAACTACAAGCTCGGTATTAATATCAGTTAAAAGATGAATCATAGAGCTGAGTGTGGAAGCCAACATTTTTAGTCCCAGTACACAGGAGGGAGACAAGGATAATCAAGTGTTCAGTCATTCCTAGATAGCTGGAGGCCAGCCTAAGCTGGAGTACATGACATCTTGTCTAACAAAAAGGCAAAACAAAAAGGTTGAAACCTTTAAGTTATATGGGAAAATTCTCATTAAAAAAGTTACAAATATTTCAATAAACTAAACTATCCCCAAAAGTCTTAGATGAACCAAATTTCTATTTAATATTTGTCAGAGGCTTCTCAACAAACACACTATTATAAAGTGCAAATGTGACAAAAATATTTAATCTTCTCTCTGTACATCAAGGCATTTTAAGTTACAAATTCAGAAAATGTTTATATAATGAATTTTTTAAAGCCTGCCTAATTAGAGTCTATCATACTAACAACAGAGGCTCAAGCTCTCCAGCTGCAGTATTATAAAGCAACTCCAGGATGGAAACTTTTGACCTGGAATTAGTTTAACATTTTTAAGACAGCTTTCTTACTTCATTATAACTATACTGTAAGGCTCCTGCAGGCACTGAGCATGAGGGATTGGGATACCCTCACATTCAGTGACATACAGAAGTCTTTTGGTCTGCAAAATCATTGGGATCGGGTCAAGTATTTGTTTCCCGGGACAGAGTACAGCTACGTCATAGGCAAGGATATCCTGAACTTGAGTTCCTCCTACATCAGTAGTTTCCTGGATTTCAGGTTAGGATTAGAGAGGCATGAGTCACCACAATCAGTTAGAATTTCTTGTTTTATTTTAATGTTTACCAGATTTCTAAAATAAGATTGAGTATTTTTGAAAATTTCAACAATTGAGCAAGCCTGACATGTAGAAGGGAAGAAAACTAAGGGAACTATACTTCATAACCACAACAAAGGCTCCAATTTATGTAACTTCTAATTATACTTTAGAACCTTAATAGGCATTTTAACAGAAGTCTCACGCTATCCTTAACAATCTTTTAATGTTTAAAGATACCAAATTCCCAAAATATACCCTCTCATCTAACAATTCTTTCCTCTATTTTGTCAATCTCTCTGCCGAATATTTCCCATTAGCTTTCACTGCTATTTTGCATTTTAATTTAAAATATGAACAAAACCAAAATCTGAATTCTATTTCTCCTTTAGCTACCCCCTCCCTTATGTGCATAACCTACATGATTGTAAATGTCCTGTGGGAACTATCCATATCTGCCACCTCCAGTTTTATCTGCCCTTTAACCTCTTCACACAATTAGGTTTAACCTACAACAATCCACTGAAATTGCTCCTATTCAAAAGTTCCCAAATCATCTCTGTATAGAGTCAAACAGACTTTGTAACTCATCTGGTATAACATGGTATTTGCTTATTTTTATTCTACTCTTTAAAACTGCAACAAACAAACATCACCCTTAGCACCAGGCTACTAGAAAGAAGCAGAGGGAAATGTACACCACAGGTTATGGTATGGATTTTGGTTGCATTTATTAATTTCCCAACTCCAGCAATGTCACCAATGATCACCTTACTGGATTGTGGTGGTTTGCATAAGAATGGCCTCCAAAGGCTCATTATTCAAAATTAGTCACCAAGGTATGACAAAATTTAAAAGATTTAAAAGGATTAGGAGGTGAAGCCTTGTTGGGGTAGCTGTGCCCTTGTTGGAGAAAGTGTGCCACTGAGGGTGAGCTCTGAGGTTTCAAGAACAAAAGCCAGGCTCAGCGGCTCTCTCTTCTTGCTGCCTTCAGATCTAGATGTAGAACTCTTCTCAGCTACCATGTCTATCTGTGTGCTGCCACATGCTCCCTACTATGAGGATAATGGACTGTGAAACTGTAAGCAAGTCCCAGTTAAATGCTTTCTTTTATAAAAATTGCCATGGTCACAATGCATCTTCACTGACTAAGACGCGAATCTAACATCCTTTATGATATATACTTTGATAAATCCCTTCTTGAAATATAAGATATGGCCCACATTCTCCTCAATGCCCAATACCTCACAGCTCAATCCTTTATTCTAGTCTTGACAGTTCTTCAATTTCCTGTCTGGCAAATTACAAAAGGACCTTATGGTTCAATCTTGAATTCTTTTCCCAATCAGTTCCTACCCTCTGTAATCAGTCTCAATTATTCTTCTTGCTTATCAAGATGGCTTAAAATTAGACTTTTCTTTCTCATACTCCATTTTGTCATTTTATTCTCTTCTCATACTCATTCTTTCTATACCCAGATATTGATCACTATCTACTACTACAAAAATTGACATTTTGTTTATGAGGTCACTATAAATTAGAAGTGGATTGGGAGGTTATGCAATTTATTTTCTTCTTCACAAGTAAATTTTCCAATTATTTCCATCTGTGGAAATGTTATCAAGGAAAGAAAATATATACATATAAACTGGATTGAAAAACAGCAACAACAGTGTAGAACTAAATAATTCATATAAAAATAGCTCCTCACTTAACATGCACAAACCAAATAAAGACAAATTATTATATGAGAAGTCAATGAAAGCAATTAGTCTTTCTATTACCTGAGTGGAGTTAGATAGTTGGTTTTTCCACGGCTCCTCTGTGCTGCTGGTCAGGTTTGTGCGGTTATGAGGTAGAGTGGGTGTGTTTTGCTCCAGGTAAGGCACGTTTCCATTACTTCCACTTCCTGTTATATGATTATTGCCTATCAAAATAGTGTCTGTACTTCCCAGCGTTCTTGATGTGCTACAGGGAACATGGCCTGCAGAAAAGGGTCCATTGGCCAAAGACTGCCCAGGACAGGTAGGACGGCCTCCAGACTGAGAGACACTAGGCATTCTGGTCAGAGCAAGCTGTGACTGTTGGCCAGAGACTGAGTTTGTAGGCAGTGATGAGTCAACTGTTGGCCCATTAGGAATTCCAGTAGGCCGTACCTGTGCAACTCCTGTTTGTCTCATCTGCAGGGAACAAATGAAAAGTAAATAAATACAGTCTGTATAATCCAGAGGGGAGAAACTCAGAATGTAAAGATGAATAATCATAAGCTCTGATCTGATCTCAACACTTCATTTCTGTAGGTTAAAAACCATCAACTTCAAAAATGAAAAACTATTTATATGTAAGCTTCCTAGGAAAAGCAGAAATGTTTCATGTTAAGGAAACATCTTGTTAGTAATGACAAAAAAAGGGCAGCTGAAATCTATGGCAAACTCTGAAATTCATACTTCGTCCAAGGAACATCAGATTTTTATTCTAAGGTGGGTCTAGTGAGGTAGGCCTAAAACCCCAGCTATTTAGAAGGCTGAGGCAAAATAAACTTCATGGTCAATTCAGGCAATTTAAACCTTCTCTATATGTGTTGGGGGGAAGGGGACGCAGGACACAGGAGGGTGTTACAGCTTAGCAGTAGTGGTAACTTCTTTAACATGTATAAGACCCTGGGTTCAACCTTGAGTAAACAACAACAACAATAATAATAAAGACACAGAACCTACAGTATGACAGATCCTCTAAAGAACACAAATTATAAAATTAATGAAAAAATTAACAAAAAACCTAAAGAAGACATATAAAACCTAAACTAGGTTTAGTATATTTTACTAAGTACTAAAGAACATAAATAAAATATCATGAAATTAAATAATAAAAAAAGCTTAAAATTAAATCAGTAGATGTTCTTTTCTTAAAAACTCCATTTCCTAGAATTTTAAGAAGCATAGATCACAAAATTCTAACAAATATAAGTAGACATGAGTATGGGTGAGTACTGAAATGATGCTATAGTCAATAAAAGTACATAAAATTCTATCAAATTTTAGAGGGAAAATGCTATACACACTTGGTGTTGCTGCATTAAGACAAACTGACTTTCCAGCTGTTCCAGCATTAGTTTCTGTGCTGGGTTTAAATTATTTCTATTTGCACGGAGCTGTTCCAAGTGCTAGGGGGAAAAAAAGGAGAATATAATTAAAGACATATCTAATAAACAAGCTAACAAATCTGTGAAACCTTTATCTGAACTGATTAGAAAAACTAAGAACCACTATCAGGTTGGACACTGATTTCTGATCAACAATAATCTAATTCAATCTTAAAAGTTTTTTTAAAAAGTTGAAGAAACCAAAGTAAGAACTGAGCATCCATCTGCATATGGTTTATTATAATGTGATCTTTGTAAGAGATGGACATGAAATCTTACTAACACAGTAATTTTCAGTGTTCATGACGAAAACACTTCAATGATAAAATGCTCCAAAAAACATTGAATAGAACAGGAAAAGTTTGAAGACATTCTGAATATCTAAAACTAGTTATCAACTAAGCAATAGTGTAGTATCTATATAAAGAAATAGGAGCTGTTCATATAACAAGAAGGCTTTTTATATATTGACCTGAAAAGGTCGATAAAGGACAACACAGAGGTGGTATTTTTAAGACCCCTAGTGGATTCCTAAAAAATCATAGAAAAGCTAAACTTACAGTTTAACGCCTTTTCAGTTCTAACACCACACTGCACACTGTGGGGATAGCTTGTGCAGTATTAGGTTTAACAGTAAAACTAGCATAAATACTTCTTCATTCACAACTTCAGGTAAGAATACAATCTTTAACACCAACCTTAGCTACCTAAGCATAGGATTATTTTGGCTATTTTTCTCTTATTATATAAAGAAATTTTAACCGGTCACATAGAGAAAGCACTGTGTGTCTTCTCTTTGTTATTCTACACATGTTGGCATCATTATTTTTGTGGTTTATGGTTATTATTAATGCCAGAATCATGATACTAAAACAGTTGATTTGATAAATGAGATGACTACTGAGTGATTGGGGCCAGTTGGCATTTACAGGCTGAACACATTGAACAATGAAATGATTGATGTCACTGGTGGTATATGCTACTAGAATGCTACAATTTAAAAGTTATCATGGGTTTATTTCTGAAAATTTTCACTTAATATTTTTAGACCACAGGTTTAAGTTAAATAACTTATAAATACACAACAACCTCTGCAAAAACAAGCTAAGAAACAAGTAATGCCAGAAAACTTTCTGGGGGGCTGGGGTAAAGAAGTTGTCAGTGGGTTAGAGTAGAAGCTGAAAGAAGACTTTATCCTACATAATCTATATTCATACTTTATGTATATGAATGCATTACCTGTTCCCAAAAGAGAAACAAACTAGAAACAAATGGGAAACAAGATTGAATTATCTTCATTATTATGGTAAATATGTAATCATTTTTGTTATGTACTGAGCTTCTTATCATTCAACTTTAAGAATTTCTAAAAGTTCACTATTTCTACCACATAACTTCTCTTAAAAACATGTTTTACACACCTGTAATTTCTGTGGTGTCAAACACCATGAATGAGCTTGTTGCTGCACAGGAGGATGGGGCGCAGCATGGCCACCACTCCAATTATCAGAAGAATTCTGAAGAAAATTGATAAAAAGAAACATTAAAGAATATTTGGTTAAGACAATAGGTTAACATTAACTAATGAAGGCCAAAAGATTATGAATTAGAATATTTACATATAGAAAGGTACCATTACATTCATTAAAAATAATTTACATGCACATTAAACTTGATAGTCATTTTTATAATGTTGATTCTGTAATAAGCCACCCCCCAAAAAGCCCACCCCTAAACTATGGCCCAAATGACTAGCCTATATACCATACTATCCACTAGATTCATTATTAAACATAGTTCAATGTTGGCAGAAGTGATGATGAAAAGTGTGCTGATACCTTAACGGCAGGGAAATGGATAAAATGATTTGATGAATGCAAACTTTTCCCTACTTTATTTAATATGATTCTAAGACTTTGGGATGGGAAAACTCAAATCTTTTACTATTCTGATGTCCACAGATTTAAACTAAAGGACAGAAAATGTTCAAACTGCGCAATTAAAGGGCAGTTGGAGCTCCTTTTTTTTGACTGGGATTTTCTATTTCTCTAGGACATATACCTTTGTTGGACTAGATGTTCTTTTCCTCTTGGCAGGACTGGACAGGTCATCTACTTGGCTAGGAGGAATCATGTGTAGTGGCAAGGACTGCTGTGAAATTGGTGTTTGACTGAGGCCTAATACAGGTTCAGTATTTGGATGATGAGGTTTACATGCCTAAGAATCACAGAAGGAAGACAAAAATGGGTGCTATATATTCTTACTTCATTCCTTCAAATTATAAAACTTACAAGCTGTATATTTTTCAAAGTTATGTGGACATCTCTGATTGCAATTACTTAAGGTCAAAAAATCAATGAATCATCATCAATGGAGAAATGTGTACCTTCTGTTGAAAATCTTTTAAAAATTAAATAAACTACTGCAGCATTATTTTGAGAAATCTTGCAAAATTATGAAAATGCACAAAGGTTCTAAGTTGGTACCCCCAAATTTATCCCATACCAGAGGGAATTTTATTTTGATCTAGATTCCCTTAGTACTTAAATGAAAAGGCTATTATTCATTAATAAAAGCCTTCTATGCTTACTTAACATAAGCTTGACTACTACAGATTGAAAAGAACCCTTAAAGCTGGGCACCTGCAGAACATAACCCAACTTCTCACCTGCTGTGCTGTGTTCATGGCACCCTGCCTGGAGGTAAGCTCTGCGGGGATTGGTAGGCTCCATGCCTCCTCAATACTAGGAAGTAATTTAGTTTTATTCTGTAGACTACCTTGTGGAAGGTTACACAACTGAGCCTAGGAAAAATTATGTAAAAAGCAAATTTAACACAAGCCTACTTGAGTAAGAGTAAGTCCACTAAATCTTCCTAAGTGCTAATTGTTTTTAAAAGAAAATTGATTCTAAACTTGGGGCTTTAGAAAGATACTTAGTATAAAGAGGGTTACCAGAATATAAACCTTTGTGAAAATCAAAAAATAGCTATGCTGTTTCCAGGGTTCTCACTAGCTGTCTTCTCATGTAACTTGAAGCAAGAGTGAAAGACAGTGTTTGTGTTCTTTTCTTTAAAATGCTATGACAACTTAAAAATGTAGACAATAGCCGGGCGGTGGTGGCGCACGCCTTTAATCCCAGCACTCCGGAGGCAGAGGCAGGCGGATCTTTGTGAGTTCGAGGCCAGCCTGGTCTACAAGAGCTAGTTCCAGCACAGACTCCAAAGCTACAGAGAAACCCTGTCTCTATAAACCAAAAAAAAAGAAAAAAAAGAAAAAAAAAGTAGACAATACACTAAAAAAAACTTATGTAAATTAGTATGCACCAAAGTGCAAAAGAGCATTTTAAAAATATATTGCTTATCTCACTTAAAATGGAAAAACAGTATTACAAAGCTATGGTATGTTTACAAAATATGGAAACAGATTTTAGACATCCAAAGACAACTAAACAAAATTTCCAGCCACCCTATTCCTGCCTGAGTGTCCTGGGGAAATATGTGGCTTTAAAAAATTGAAATTTAAAATTTTTTACCTGTAAATATTTAATCCGTGCTGCAAGTGCAGAGGTATTACTACAATTTTTGCTTCTAGTAGCATTTAAATAGCATTTAATAGCATCCTGAGGCTGGTTACAGGATTCATAGAGAGTGCCTAGATCCATCCAGGCTGCAGCATGGCCATGGTCCAATTGTACAGCACAAATATAGGCCTGTAAAGCATCCATAGGCTGATTTTGTTGTTGATAGAGCACACTAAAAAGAGAAATTAAAATATAAGTCAACTAAGAATAACTGGTTTCATAGCAGGATTTTATTATAAAGTGCGTTATGTGATGCAGTCTTACCCTATTGAACACCATGTATCTGCACTCGCTTCTGATTTATCAATAGACTGCCTGTAAGATATAAAGGCATCCTGAACTTTCCCAATACTTGAATAGCACCTGAGAGGAAGAGGGTAGGGCGGGATGTAAAAAAATTCCATCAATACCAAAACAAATCACATTTGTTTAAAAAGGGTTATATACCAAAGCAACAATTTTTTAAATGTATTATGCTAATATATCTAGGTACATGGGTATATATGTACGAGGAAATTGCAATATACATAATAACTAGAAATTCAAAACTGTATTATAGTTTCCTTAAGCATGCTAAAGTATACTGCATTGATACAGTCTATTAAAATGAGTATAGGCCTTAGCACTTCAATACTATAAAACTGAAGGTTAAGCACAGCTCCTCCTACTCTGCTTTTTTATCTTGATCTCTAGTTTTTCAGTTAGAATACAGAGTTTAAAAAGCCAAAACCACATGTTTTTAGTAACAGCTAATGAATTTTTTAAATAACAAAAGGCAAATGTTCTTTAATTTATAAAAATGCTAATGTAATGATTAATCTCTAAGTATCATAAACAGTACAAATATAGTATATAGTATTTCATGACTAGCAAAGACAGCAATATAAGATTGAGGTTTCAACGTCTGTCATTTTCTTACTGAGGATGTACCTAAAGGATACAAAACATTACTGAAACTATAAAAATAGAAATTATGTTGGGTGCTAAAGGAAAAATAAATAAAAACCCTAGATCCTGCATACAAAGAACATACAACTTAATTACTTTTCTTTTGTTCTTTCCTTTTATTCTGCCCTCCACCCTGGGTCTTGGTTTGTAGCCCTGGCTAGACTAGAACTCAAAGAGGTCCACCTGCCTCTGCCTCCTGAATGTTGGAATGAAAGTCCTGCTTCACTACCCCTAAGAAGTTTGCAATTTAGATGAGGATTGAAGACACTATAAATATCATAATGCCACACCAAATGGCTAACACAGACATTTTAAGAGACTACAATTCATGCAAAATTTGGAAAGTTAAAAAGAGTGATAATGTAAGAATAAAGAACGTGAATATTTATAGATAAATATTATTTAGAGCAGAAATTCCTAACAGCCAGCAAGTAAATCAGAGAAAAAGATAGCTTTCCAGTAAACTAGTATTTGTCTTATTATTTGCTTATGTTGGGAGAAAACTGGTTAAAAGTAATCAAAAGAAAAAGTAAATCTGAAAATCTTTTTTTGCTTAAAGACGATTTTTATCCTCCTAATTACTCCTTGAAAAGTATATGAACCACTGAATCAGATACAGGGGATGAAAGGAGATATTTCAAATAGATTTGAACTACATGAACAAATCCTGATGTATTTGTTTAAAATAAAGAACACACACTTTCAGACAACCCCCCGAAAACCCCAAATCTATTTTCCTAACAATGGGAGTGGCTGTGATAAAAGCACTTTACAAGAATATTAATCTGCCAGCAAGTATAGTATTGACTGAAAGGAAAATTATGTACAGGCAAGAGGATAATTACATTCACTGGTTTGGAACATGTCAAAGCTGAGATGAAAGGAATGGAAGCAGAAAGAGCAAAAGAAGGGAGGGAAAATAAAAAAGAAGAGTGGAACAGACTCCATGATTGATTATTACATATTCACTGAAGTGTGGCTACAACTTAGTTGCAAAATCTGATTCAACAGTGAAAGGGAGAAGCTAGAGGTGTAGCTCAGTAGCAGTAGTAGAGAGCTTGCCTAGTTTACACTAGGCCCAGGAAGCCTCTCTCTCAAAAGGAAAGAAAAAGAAAGAAGGAAATAGTAGAATATGACTTTTGTCACAAAAGGAAATGAAGTTGATTGGAGAATATGATGAATAAAAAGATGAGGCTATTAGGATGGAAAACCTATGCGAAAACATTGAAATTTAAAATAGCTCTATAGAAATCTACCTTTGAAATTTATCTATATGAAGAAAATCTGTAAGAACAGAGGATATCTAGTAAAAACAGGCCTAAAGAATCATTATCATACAGACTGGATAGTATCAAAAAAATTACTGACTAGACAGAGAAGCAAATTTCACATAGTAGCGACAAAATGTTCTATGGAAAGAAAATTTGTGACAAGAGGTCAGTAATAAAGTCAAAAATGAAACAAAAGCATAGGGACAAGGACAGAAAAACAACCTTTAAAATATTATTTATTCATAAACATTTCATACTAAAAGCAAAACATTAGACAGTATTGACGGGAAGAAAGCATCAAAAAGCTTAAAGTAGACCCAGAATATTATAACAGATGAAAAATAATTACTCTCTGAAATGATCATCTTGAATCATAAAACAAGTTAGACTATGATAACTATCCCTTGTTAAGAAGTCAGGAAAGTTTAGTGTACATTTGCAAAATAATACATCTCAGTGGTACAGAATATACAACCTGCTGACTGAAGAAAGAAATAACATATGGACTACTGTTCAATGAAGTTGAAAATTACTGCCTTTTAAAACAGTAATTTTAGGTATGATTCATTACAAACCAATTTCACAAAACTAGAATTTAAGTGCAATCACAAAACCGAAGCTTTGACACAGAAAGGTATGTAAGAAATCATCTGTTTGTTTTTCAGCCAAGTAATTTTTGTTGTAAAGGGTTGGCTGTCCAGTACCTTGTACTTATTAGCAGAATCCCTAATCTCCACCCATGAGGTCCCAGTAAGCACTTTGCTACAGTTTCTCTTGTCCCTTTATGAAAGACATCACATACTTGAATCATAAAACATGGGAGATACCAATCTGGCACTGACCTGGAAGCTGGAAAGGTGCTATGCATACTATCACTGGAGAAAAATAATTATCAACCTCGCCCAGCTGTGATCCCAGCAAACTGGAATAATGACTGGCATAGCCAAACATGCCCATGAGGTGCAATGATGGCACAAACATATTGGGAATAACCAAACACTTTCTGATTGAACTTAAGGCCCACTCTACATGCATATACTCATACCCAGCACCATTAATGAGGTTAAGAACCTGTGACCAGACGGGCCTAGGTTGTAGGAAAGAACCTATTACTACTACTCTGCTAAATGGACACAGTATTAAATTGACTCTTAATGAATTATTGTTACACCCATAGATTACTGCGTCTCTTAACCTTCATTAGAGAAGCTTCTATTTACAGTAGATAGTGATTAACAGAAACCTAAAAGTGGTAACAGTAGAGAGAATAAGAGACTGAACATGTGTACTTCTAAATGGGGCATTTATATTACACCTTATTCTCCCCAAGATTCAGGGATCATTGCAGGTAGAGTGTTTGTGAAGAGTATAAAAGGATCAGAGTCAGTGGATGACTGGGAAAGGTGGGAGGATCTGATCTGAGAGAAATTGGAGGAGGGAAGAATATGATCAAATATCAAAGTTAAAAAAAAAGAGGAAGAGGGGGAGAGAAACTGAAGCCTCAAAAAGGGTTGTACATGAACCATCTACAATTTTACAAAAATTAACTGAGTCCTTGCTTAAATTTGAGTCATTTGGTACCTAGTACAGTGATCTTTCCACTATATTATGAAAGGTAAAATGAATTAGGATCTATCAAATGCATATATAGAGAGGACATCTCAAATAGCAATGAACAAATTTCTGACAGTTGATGTCTCTTCCCAGCAAATCCAAGAAGAATGTACTTACTTTCTCAAAGAATGTAAGATTTCAAGTGAAAGTGGGACCTGAGTTCTACTACAAATCAAATGCAAGAACTCAACTACAAAAGTAGTTCACTGAAAAAAGTAGTATCTGATAGGACCTTTTTAAAAACTAGCAACAATTCAGGTTAAATAAAAAATTAAAATTGGAAATGGCCTCTTAAGGAAACAGAATTATGTTATGAAGAAACTAATACATTTAAAAGCTTTCTTTTATCATTTACTTTTCAGGAACCTTTATTATAATCTATTAAAAAGAGAAAATATACTGTTCAAGGTATAAATGAATGTCAACATTTAAAATCTCTTAAGATTTAACTATCAACAGCAGAATATAACTATCTGGTTAAATCTCACCTTCCAAGGAAATACCAGGACTGGCCAGAATTTGGATCTGCTTCCAAAGATTTCTGGAGATACTGAATAGCATAACTTTCCTTGGTGGCCTTATCTCCCAGGAGATCCACAGTGTGATGCATCCAACCTTTAAAACATTAATATATACTATATAGTAGTTATATTTTTAAAAATATGAAGCTGAAAATTAGCAAAAAATAAGCTTTTCCATCAATGTATTACTCATCTACTTCAGAAAACACATTCTAATATTTTAGAACTAATAATTCTTGCAATAGGAAATTCTTTCTCATAGGAAGGAATGCCAAAGAGATAAACAGCTTTAAAAAGATATCAAAGAGTTTAAAAATTATTACTTAACACATAGTAGATTACAAATTCCAGATAACTTCAATAATCTACCATTAAACATGTCCACTGTAAAGTTATACATTATCAATCAAAATTATAAATAACAAGACTGCACTGACTACTAGTAATTTTTCCATACTGATACAAAGAACATAGAAATATCATACATACTATTCTATATAAAAATTAAGTATAAAGAATCTCCAAGATAAGCTTTTGGTCCAATATTTACTTCCAAGGAATACATGTAAAACTGTATAACTAATGAGAGTTCAGATTAATATACATGCACAATCCTACCTCTCTGGGTAAACAAATTCACATTGCATGTAAAATAAATACTATAAAGAATTATAGAATGCGTAACTTTAAAAAAATAGAACTATAAAAAACCTCTATTGAAATGTTAGGAGTATGATAAAATACCTAACAAACTTTTCTATGAATATGATCAAGGGACTGGAGATGACTCAGCAGTTAGGAACACTCAGTGGTTGCTTGTTTAATAGAACTTGGGTTCAATAGAATATGATCGAGGGACTGGAGATGCCTCAGCAGTTAGGAGCACTCACTGGTTGTTTAAGAGAACCTGGGTTCAACTACTAGGTTCTGTAACTCCAGTTTCAGGGGATCTGATGATTGCTGGTTTGTTTTCTGTTTGGTTTTTTTTTTCTTTTTTTTTCCCCGGAGGGGGATGTTGAGCCTTGGGTGGACTGGACTAGCCTAGACTTGAACTCAGAGATCTGTCTGCCTTTGCCTCCAAAATGTTGGGATAATAGGCACTTATGATCCGTTCAGACTGATGATGTCTTCTGGCCTTGGAAGGCACCAAACATGCCCTTGTTACACAAACATAAATGTAAGCAAAACAACTATACGCATAAAATAAAAAAATGTAAAATTGAAAACAAAAAAATTTGGTAAGTAGTTAATCCAGCAAAAAATATACCATGGAATACTGTATTTTAAATCTTTGAAATATGTAAGATAAATTTGGTTAAGTTTGGCAGTAGGTCACATTTCAATTCAATGTATAAAATTAGCTCTGTTCTTGGTACAGTCTACAGCACGAGAAACAAACAACAAAGACCCTCTTTTTCTGACATTTGTCATTTAATCAAATATTATCTTAAAGAAATTCAGTTACCATGTTTTATCAAAGTTAAAACAAACAAACAAAACACTCTTCCCAACTCTCTCCTTCTATTACTAGCAAAACAAGATGGGGATGGGTGGGGGGTGACATCACCCACCAGGCAAAAGCATTTGTTAAGCAAATTTGAGCATTTAAATTCAACCCTTTGTGGAAAAAGAAAAGGGACTCCTTAAAGGTGTAGGTGTCCTCTGACAGGCACAAATCTACCATGGCACCTGTGTGCCTGTAAGTGCAAGTCCCTTCCCCTATAATAAATTAAACACTTTTAAAAAGCAGAATCTAGAAAAATGGCCTCAAAAAAGCAATTGGTCCAGAAGCAGAAAATAAGTTGCTATAAAATGGACATAATTACACAAAATCATGAATTTACTTTTATAATCTGAAATTTAACAAAACACTGTCAGAAGTCAGGTGATTTATGATTCAGACAAAATAAAATCACAATATTCAAATCTATTTCTTAAGTTTAAAAAATATAGTGATATAGATAGATAGATAGATCACATTAGCTCATAGGTAAATAATTTTAAAGTTATCACATGTTTTTTCTGACTTAAAAATCCAAAACTTTTTCACTGTACTAGCAACATGTTTAAATTTAAAAATAAAAATTCACATTACTCAAACACTATAATTTATTAAACTAAAATTCTAATAGCTAAAATTAAACTGTAAAAACGAAGGTTTTATATGAAGGTGTGGAGGTTTGAATGAGATGACTCCTAGAGTCTTGGCCATTTGAATACTTGGTCCACAGTTTATGACATTGTTTGGGTAGGATTTAGGAGCTATGGCTTCACTGAAGTATGTCACTGGGGTGGAGCTTTGAGTCCCCAAAAACTCCCTGCCACCATTCTCAGTTAATATGAGGGAGCAATCACATGTTCCTCCTCCCCACCCCCAACCCCCAATCCTTTCTGGTTCCTAATCCTTCCTGCTTATGGTTGGAGATGTATGCTTTCAGTTGTTCCTGCCAACATGCCTGCCTGCTTCCATGTTTCCTTAACATGACATGATAGATTCTTATCCTTCTGGAACCGTAAGATGATACAAAATAAGCCCTTCTTTCTCCAAGTTGCGTTGGTCATGGTGTTTTATCACAGTAATACAAAGGTAACTAATACAGCAGCCAATGTGTTCATTACGCATAGTCAGTCAATCACAATAAATCTGTTCAACTGAATTCAAAATTACACAAAAAATACTATAAATGTGTGCACACACATTAGTTAAAAATTAACAAAAGATTCCACAACAGCCAAAGCTACACAGAGAAACCCTGTCTCAAAAAAAAAAAATAAAAATAAAGCAAATGATTTTCCCAAACCCAAACCAAACAAAACTGAGAGAATAACTCCAACACAAAACACAGAAATGAAACCAATAATTAGGTAAGAAAATTAAGTGCTGGACGGCTTGTTTTTTAAAAATTTATTCATTATGTATATAGTGTTCTGGGTACCAGATCTCATTATAGATGGGTGTGAGCCATCATGTGGTTGCTGGGAATTGAACTCAGGACCTCCAGAACAGCAGTCAGTTCTCTTAACCTCTGAGCCATCTCTCTTGCCCAAGTTTGTCTTTTTTTTTTAAATTTTTTTGGGTGAGACAGGGTTTCTCTGTGTAGCCCTGGCTTTCCTGGAGCTAGCTCTTGTAGACCAGGCTGGCCTTGAACTCACAGAAATCCACCTGCCTCTGCCTTCAGAGTACTGGGATTAAAGGCGTGGATGGCTTATTTGTTCTCTTTCTTTTTTTTTTTTTTAAAAAAATTATTTATTTATTATGTATACAATATTCTGCCTGTGTGTATATGCCTGCAGGCCAGAAGAGAGCAGCAGATCTCATTACAGATGGTTGTGAGCCAGCATGTGGTTGCTGGGAATTGAACTCAGGACCACTGGAAGAGCAGCCACTGCTCTTAACCACTGAGCCATCTCTCAGCCCTCTTTGCTCTCTTCTTCAAGACAGCAACACAAAGATCTAAATGGTTACATATTCTCACATTTAACATTAAAATAGGACTGCGTCTTTATAAAAACCACAATGTGCTAGAGTTTGTGTAATTTTTAGATAAAATATTTTAGTGATTATTACTCATGAAGCTGTGAAAGGAAGCTCATCAACCACTGAATAAACATAGGCAAATCACTTAATTTCACAGGGCATTAAGCATAAATGTAAGATGGCACAAAGGAAGTGATCATACCTTTTCATACAATAAATAGCTAAATAGTAGGGAGAATTTTCAGAATTTAAGAGGACCATTTAGCCAGGTTGTGGTGGTGGATCTCTGTGAGTTCAAGGCCAGCCTGGTCTACAAGAAAAGCAAGGGCTACACAGAGAAAGTCTGTCTCGAAAAACAAAATCCAAACCTCCCCTGACCACAAAAGAACAATCTATATCCAAGAATTATACTATATGGCTAGACTGTAAGATAGGAAACGCTTGGCGGAAGGTTCAGATTTTTATCAACTCTGAAAACAGAAAAAAAAAATCATAAATTACGTACCTAATTGTTGTAAGACAGTTGCTTTTACTTGTGCAGAAAGGTTGTCTGTTTGCAAAAGTCGCTCATAAGCTTCTTTTGCAGAATGATACTTTCTCTAAAAAGCAGAAAAAGAAATATAGAGAAAAATGAAACCGATATAACCTTTAAAAAAATATGCCATATATTAAGAATTATATAATATTTATTATACTTTGGCACATTTTTTAAAAACTAGCTGAAAATAAAAATGGCTGATTCTATTACTGAATGTTTCTTTGAACACTAAACAACTTCAAATTGTATCCAATGCTAGTAATAAACACCCACTATAAAAAAAATCATTAAAGTATGACCTGTTAAATATTTGCTAACTCTCAATAGTCAAAATCACTTCAACCTATTTAATAATGAAAATCATCTCAATTTTACTTAATAACATTAACGAAGCCAGAGTACTTTCCAAGTATAAAATTTGTCTGTTTAGCAACAGGTTTCTAAGCAACACAATAATGAAGAACATACTCAAAAAAATGCCATAATAAAATCACAGGTACAAATGTAATTAAAATCTCAGTTATAAACATATACTTTCCAGAATAAGAAATCTTGCAAATATTTATAACATCTATAATTTGAAATATATCACAAGTTCCATAATTACAGTACAACAATGTTTACAGTATTTTCAAGCTCCATAGGCAAATCTCTAAATGCAACCATTTACTCACAGTACTCTCCTCAAAGTTTCACCATGACCAAAAGCTATTATCACAACAGTCAAAGTTTAAAGCTACTCCTTCAAAGGAAAAGGAAAAGGCTGAAAAATGAAAAGCTTGCAAGCACTGCCTTATACTTGGTAGAACAACAGGTATAGGGAAAAATACAAAACTGGTTATGTGAATCTCAAGCAAATCACTTACCCTATGATCTGACATGTACAAATTAACTAATATAAAAGGTAATATGTAATCTTTCCATCTACAGAATCATTCTAATTATCAAATAGCACTGGAAATAACTAAGGAACTATATTATGTAACTATATTATTTCAAAATTGAGGGGGCATTTTAGACAACTGCACACTGAGATTATCAGCACTTTTTTTTTTGGATTTTTCAAGACAGGGTTTCTCTGTAGCTTTGGAGCCTGTTCTAGAACTAGCTCATGTAGACAGGCTGGCCTCAATCTCCCAAGTGCTGGGATTAAAGGTGTGAGCCACCACCGCCCGGCTATCAGCACTTATTAACTGAACTTCTATTTATCAGCTCAACTAATTTCTAAGACATTAATCTTGCCTAGTCTACAAAAGTTAAGTAGGCAATTACTGAAGAATAAGGGCCAGCCTACTCAATCTAATTCCTTCAGCCAAAAAGTATTTATTGAACAACTAACACATCATAATGGAAATGGTTGGTCCACAACATAGCTTGAAGAATAAAGACAGAAAAACAAAATATATCATGCTGTGTATAGTGACAGTACATTTTGGAGAAGAATGTGCAGATGGTTAGACTACTAGAAGACTGCTCACAACAACCTTGCTAAGTCAATTGACTGTTTAAAGCTAAGATAATAGAAACAATGAACTATTTTAACTAATATAATCAGATTTATACCTTAAAAAAACTATACATTGTGAACTATCTCAATGTTACTACAAATGCAAAAACTAGAAATACAAAACAATGACACACTTGAAAATATATCTTCATCCTAACAAAACCCACAAAGGTGGCTTCTGCCTCATATCACATACACAACAGTAACTGCATTAAAGTGAATTCACTGAACATGGGCAAAAGACCACAAACCATAAGAATAAAGACTTGACAAAGCAAAACAACTTAAATCCCAGCCAGAGGAGGCTAACCTCCTCTGCACTGCACTCAGACTGCACTGTGATATAATTTCTCAAAACAATAAAACTTTAAATTAAAAAAAGTTGGAGAGATGGTTGAGTGCTTATTGCTTTTGAAGAGATCTGGGAATCCATTCACAGCATCCACATTAAGTGGATCACAACTGCCTGTAAATCCAAGGGCACACATGTGTACACAAACCATGTAGACCTTCAGGCAGGTAGACAAATGCGCATACACACACATACACACACACATACACACACACAGAGGGCAAAGACAAAAAAATCTCAACATATAAAAGATTAAAGAAAACAACTAAATAAAAACTAGGTAAACACAATTAAAAAGGCACATTTGGGGAGTGGGGTTTGGCTTTTTGAGAAACTCATTCTGTAGACCAGGCTGGCCTCAAACTCACAGAGATCGCCTGTTCTGCCTCTCGAGTGCTGGAATTAAAGACAAGGGCCACTAACTGCCCAGCCTTAAACATAAATCTTTTAACAGTTGGAGATGAAATGAAATTCTGTTTGAGACACAGAATTTCTTATTTTCACATAGTAACCCAAGTATACAATAAAGCACGTCCCCAGGAGATATATGGTTCTTGCTACATCCTCATATTTATATTTCTGTGGGATGTAATCAGATAGTCTGAGATCATTTGTCTGTAGTTTCCAAACTCAGCTACATAGCACAATCATTTGAGAAACTTTATAAACCAGAATTAACAACTAAAGGATGGTGATAGGGCTCAGTGTAGGTAAAAGCACTTCACAAGCCTGGTGACATGAGTTTCATCCACACAATCCAAGTAAGGGGGAAGAGAGAACTGATTATATATATATATAATACACACACATATATAGACACAGTGACTGATAAAATCATTTTAAAACAACATATTATAATAAGCATCTAGAAGAGAGAACTGATTATATACACACACATATGTATACACACACATATATAGACACAGTGACTGATAAAATCATTTTAAAACAACATATTATAATAAGCATCTATAAAAGAATTGAAGCATTCTTCAGCAAGAAAGAAAAATATAGCCATTTGAACTACCAAATCAAGATTATAGGCAAGCCATAAGTAAAATCTTCTCTGGATATATCAAGCTTCTTGTATAGCAATTGATGAAGCAAAACTATAAGTAAAGTTGAGTATAAAAGCATAAAACGATGCTCAGAATTTCATTATCTGAACTTATTTTCACTAATGCATGACATAAGTGATACTGTATATTTCTTTTTGAACTTGGGTAAATTAAAACACTTACCTGAGTTTCATATAAGTGGGCAATGTGAAACTGAACTGCAAAGAATGATAGAAAACAAAAACAGTAACAATACAGCAAATCATTCAAGAATAACAAAACAGAAAATACGCATGGCTGATAGTACATAGATTTAAGTAATAGGAACATAATTTTTACCAGCTTTTAATAAAAAATGTACAATTACACTGCAGAAAAAAACAAAATAAACTATATGTAGCCATTGTTGGTCATTATAAAATGAAATTTGTTAGCTATTAGTGTTAATAGCTTAGCAAGTGAGTATAGATTTCATCATTAACAAAGAAACAAATAAGTCAAACCACTTGGAGGGCAACTAGTAAACAGTCTTGGAATTAACAAATAAACACTGAAAATAAAAGAATATTTTGGCTTCTATTTCCCCCTTTTCCTGATATTATATCACCTGTATATAAAAACAAAACCAAGAATGAAAAAACTGGTACTTTTTTTCTCGTGTGTGTGTACCTGGATTTAAAGTAGTCCGATACCCTCTCAAAATTACATGTACATAGTTTATGTAAATTTGTAAAAACAAGGTTCAAAGCTATCATCAAGTTTTTCTGGGAAGCTTCTTGTTAATTCAGATTTCTGAAAGTATGACTCTGACACTATAGACAAGTTCTGAAAGGCTGCCTTTTGATTCATTTCTGTGGGTGATTTTTGATGCCTGTCCTTTCTAGCTCAATACCAGGTGAACAATGTCACACAAGCAAGGTAAAGAAACAACAACAAAAATATAATGAATTTTAAAATAACATTCTGGATGAAAAGTACTATTATAAACATCATATAAGTAACAAGATAAATATCAGATAAATGCAAATCAAAATATCTTTAGAAAATGAAAAACCAAAGTAATAAATTTAAATTCTTTAAAGTTAAACAGAAGGTATTCAAGGGCTTTTGTCTATTGATCATTACCTACTATATTACAGCTCTTATAGTGAATTCCACTCATATATTTCATTATGTGAGAGGAAAACTATTATAGGAAGAAGAGATGGAAAAAAATCTATGCACTTTTACACTAGTGTTCTAAAATACTGAAACTTCTGGCCACTAACATTTTTTTTTTACTATTGTCTAATAAAAGGTGGTCATTAGAAAATGAAAACAAAACATCAACAACTAGCTGGTGATCTACTACCACTCTAAACTTCCTCTAAGTTGTCCTATGCCTTATGAAAAAGGATCTCATTAGCCCTTGAATTAAGTGCAGTGTTGCCCCTTAGAGTATGAGAAACACCATACATTTAAATTCTTTAAAGTCCTCTTCAAAATACATTGTGACTTCAAAACCAAGAAAAAGCTTCAACAAATCGCAACAGAGATTTTTTTTTAAACTAATATTGCCATAAAAGGTCAGGAAACTAAGTTTATTCAGAAACTAATATTTTGAGAATTACAATTAACAATTAATACTAGAAAAACACGATATAGGAGGTCCTTCTATTTATGTGTTGCTTTCATTGGTTAATGAATAAAGAAATGCCTTGGTCTTTTGATAGGGCAGAACTTAGGTAGGCAGAGAAAACAGAACTGAATGCTGGAAGAAAGCAGAGTCAGGGAGAAGCCATGGATCCTCCGCCAGAGACAGGCAATAGGAATTTTACCCGGTAAGCCACTGCCATGTGGCAATACACAGATCAGTAGAGATGGGTTAAACTGAGATGTAAGAGTTAGCCAATAAGAAGTTAGAACTAAAGGACCAGGCAGTGTTTTAATTAATACAGTTTCTGTGTGGTTATTTCGGGTGTAAGGTAGCCGGGCAGCCAGGTCGAACAAGCGGCTTAACCTTCCAACAACTGGCACTCCAATGTGGTCAGCTAAATCCATGTAAAACCTGAGAGGGCTTGAAAAAGGAATTCTAGGGGGAAAAAAAGGAGAGAGAGAGAGCTTTTTGTTGTTTTCTGGCAGCATGCCTCAGAGAGATTTTCCTGACTCAACACTGGTAGCAGGAAAAATGTAGCGGTTTTAAAATGCCAGCTTTCTGGGCTATGCTGCTAGCACCTCTGTCCAAATGCTCTTGCAGGAGACAGAGCATTTGGATGGGGTTTGTGAGTAAAGTGCTACGGCTTGCTTGATGGCAATGTTGACTCTCTGCGTGCCCGGAAGTGGGGCACTGCGCAAGGCTCAAAGGCAGGAGCGGCTCTGCCATGCTAGACTGGGCAGGGCAAGCAGGCACTGCTATTACACGAGCAATGATGCAGCTTAAGTTTTGAAGAAGTGCTTAGCATTTTAAAAAGCACTCCTGGACGGTAAAGAATTACAGATTCACAAAAGGGCAGATTCAGACATAAAAGACCTCTAAATGGGTCACAGTATTGGAAAAATGTAAGCAGGCTTGAGAGAGAGAAGAAAAAGAGTATAGAGAGTCATAAAATAAAATTAATGCTTTTTAAAAAAAGGGTAAAGTCTTTAAAGAAATAGTCATAGATTAAAAGGAGTAAAGAAAAATAAGACACATAAAAATGGAAAATTCACAGAGATTCTGGATTCTGTATATTATTGTATTTTCTTTGAAATTTTTGACTGTGAAGGAGCTAAGTACAGAGAGACATTTCATTGTATGGGCTGATAAACTAAACCAGCATGTATATTATAAATATATCTTGACTTCAGAATTTGGGTCTAAGGATATGGTGCTTTGGAAAAGAGGTTTTTCTTTTGTTTCCATAGAAAATTACAACCTGTGGATGGCTTCTACACCAGTATGGTTTCACAGGCCAAGGCCTCCTGAAAGCTTACCATGAACACCCTCAAAAACTGACTTCGTCCAACTGATGACTGAGATGAACAATAGCACACAGGATACACCATGAAAGACCTGATTAACAGTGCCCTCAAACAGCAGGAAGCAGTATGGACAAATCTATGCCCATATTTTTAAATATTGTCTATAAATGTTTGCTTACATTTAAAGGGAGATATAATATAGATATGAATAATTTGCATTGGTATGAATCTTGGTTTATTGATACTAATTTAAGGTCAATTTTGTTATATACATATTTGTGCTCTTGATTAAGGTATTGTGATTATGTAGCTCATTTAAAAATGTAATGTATAACTAAGAAATACAGGTTAATAGTCATCTTTATCAGTCAAGCTTATAGTCATGTTAGTTAGATTTTATAGATGTATAGATATATATTTCAGTAAGATAGGCATTCTTCAAATCTTTCAGAGACCTTCAGAATATGGCATTTAAAATGTTTTAATAACTTGGTACTTTTCATGATGGTGAGACATGTCTGCTCCTGGCAGTACCAAGCTACTTCGAGAAGAAGGTAGGCATAGAAGAGGCTTCTTAGCCATTTGGACAAGAAACTGCTCTTGATTGGACTTTTGCATAAACCAGACATGAAGAACCCGCAGAGAGATGACTGCTGCTGAACTTGCCTAAAGGTGAGATTATTCTTCAGGGTCCCTGCTTCATGAAAGAGTCTGTCTTTGAAATTTTCTGCTTCATGGAAAACTCTGCTGGATACTATGGGCCTGTAGGCTGAAGATGGATGCCCCAATGCTACAGAAAAACTTTGGATGACTGTCCAGGCAGTGAGATGTCTCTTTCAATTCTAGAATTTTGGAAGTTGCTTACAATGCACTTCCTGTTTACTTAGGTAATATTATATCCTTCTGGAGTCTTTGATGGAGTTGAAGGATGAATAGCTATTATTATAGTTTTCCTTGGTTATGATAAAAGATAAAGTAGATATAAATACTGTAACTGCAGTTCTTGCTTGATAACAGTTTTGTTTTATTTTTCTATGTTAAAGCCCTCATTTTTGTTTAAACAGAAAAGGGGAAATGGTGTAGGAGGTCCTTCTGTTACGTGTTGCTTTCATTGGTTAATAAATAAAGAAACTGTCTTATCCCAAGGCAATCTTGAAATGAAAAGTCTCACATCACCACAATCCTGCTTTTCAAATTACAAAATGCAACTTATACTTCTTAAATACTACTAGAAGCATTTCTCCTACAAAAATGGTTCTGAAAACTCACTTTATTTATTTATAACTTCTTTGTAGGGGGAAGGAGTGAGGATGGGCAGAGCTTATCCTCAACTGCTACAACTACAGCTTGCCCAGGCTGCTAATTCAGGCTATATTACTGGGTATAGACTCTCAACAGAGGAATCACAAATGGCTGAAAGACACATAAGGAAATGCTCAACATTCTTAGTCATCAGAGAAATGCAAATCAAAACAACTCTGAGATTCCACCTTATACCTGTGAGAATGGCAAAGATCAAAAAAAACTGATAACAGATTATGCTGGAGAGGATGGTAAGGGGAACACTCCTCCACTGCTGGTGGGAGTCCAAACTTGTACAGTTGCTTTGGAAATCAGTAGTATGGAGATTTCTCAAAAAATGAGGAAACAATCTACCTCAGTATCTAGCAATAGCACTCTTGGGACATGTTCACAGCAGCATTGTTTGTCACAGCCAGATGCCCCTCAACCGAAGAATGGATAAAGAAAATGTGGTACATTTACACAATAGAGCACTACATAGCAGTTAAAAATAATGACATCTTGGAATTTGTGGGCAAATGGATGGGTCTAGAAAACATCATATTGCGTGAGTTAATCAGACCCAGAAAGACAAATATATGTACTCACTCATACGTGGTTTTTAGACATAAAGCTAAGAAAAACCAGCCTACAGTTCACAATCCCAGAGAACCTAGACAAAAAAGAAGATCCTAAGAGAGAATCTACATAGGAAGAAAGAAAAGAAAAGATCTCCAGAGTAAACTGGGAGTGTGGGGATCACACGGAGAGGAGAAGAGGGAAGGAAGGTAGGGGAGCAGATAAAAATGTATAGCTCAATAAAAACAATTTTAAAAATTAAAATTCTGCAAATTTTTTCGTAGGCATTTAAAAACACTGAAACTACTTGTCACTATTATATTTCTATATTGTTGTCTAAGTACGAGGATAGAATGACAAGAATTTGGGTGCTGAATCTGTATCCCTCAGCTCAACCGTTTGCTCTCTCTGCACCTCCAGTTTAATAGAACAATGTTTTTCAATTGTTCTCTTTCCACGTCTCCCTTAACAAGGAAGATGAAAGAGGAAGAAGAAATGGGACAAGATAAAGGAAAAGAGAAACCAAAGATTTTATAGCAAAACAGTTATTTCCTGCCAAACAGGAGTCACTGAATAACCTGAAATTTTCGTATGGTAGTGTTAGTTTCTCTTGTATTTAAAAAGCTCTATTTTTCCAAAAATACTTTTTAAAAATTCTAGATCAAATTAAAAACTACTCTTTAATAATCTATTAGTCAAAGTATACTACATGGATACAGTAGAACACTAATAAACTTATCAATCCATCAGCTCCTGTAAAGAAATCTATACAAAAAAATAAAACCTCTGGATCAAAACACACATCACAACAACATTCTTCTTTAATTAACCAGAAAATATCAACTATAACAAAGTCAAAATATTTCCAGTAATTTTAACAGCACATAAATCTTTGCATATCCACTACATGAATGGAAAACACCGTTTATAATCAATCTAAGTCATTTACAATATAATTAATACTCTATTAAAAAAAAATCAACCTTCTTCATCAGCCCACTTCACTACCTATTCAGGCAGACTGGTGAAAATATTTACTATCACAATTCTATATGTACAAGTAGCCATAGCAACCAATCGTTACACTCAATAATTGTAGAAGAAATACATGGAACAGAAGTTGTTAATACGATTTTAAGTATTGTCATCATTTGTAACAAACTAATCTGAACATATGTATCAAAAGGTATTTTATACTTACTTTCAGCATTGGACAAAGTGCAGGGATTACAGTCAACCAAAGCTAACTGAAAATGCTGCAAACAAGAGGAAAGTAAGAAAGTCAATGCATTAAAAATTTAGTCATATAAATGGATCTTAAAATATTTTTCAGGTATCTCAGATCTAATAAAAATGTGGAACTATGTTCTACAAATAGAATATACTAACAAGTGAATGAGAATTACTTTGGACATTTACTGCTCAAAACTGAGATATAATTACCTTTGTGTTATTGTCTTAAAGCAGGTGAGAGTAGAGAATTTGAAGAATCAACCTTATCAAATTATTCTATGTACCACCTTATTTATGAAAAAGCTTTAAATTTTAAGTATTCAAGTAAATAGAAGTGTTGTAAAATAATTTAAATATAATGCATCTTTTTATTAATTTATTTTTTGGGAAAATTCTGGGATCAAACCTAGGGTCTCCTCAGTGCCAGGCAAGCACTCAATCTACTGCCTTCCATGTCCAGCTCTGTACCATCATTTTTAAGAATATTAAGTCAAAGTCCAATAGTAGTGTCCAAACACTTTTTATTCAAAGTGAAACTTAAACTTTTGAAAGCAGAAATTTCATTACAAAAAACTGCTATGAAAGGTAAAACTATCTGCCTTCACTGATTCTTCAACAGTCATTATACTTAAGTACCTTATAGTTAGCCTGCATTTATCTTTAAAATACAATTTTCCTTTTAGAATGTATATATACAATTTGCTTAATTTCACGGGCAATATTAAATTTACTACAAACATACATAAAAATACATGTAACATCAGCATTTAACAGAAATTTTTAAAATGCAAAAATACTTAGTGATATACCTAGTTTAGCAACATTAAATTGAACATACAAACAAGTCTTTAAGCAAGCATTATATAGTTGATATAAATTTTAAGTTAAATAAGCAAGATAATAAAACCTCTTTAATACTCTGAAAAAATATTGCAAATATATACATATATATTCTAATTTTCCAGGCTGCCACAAAACTTTTGAAAGTAATAAATAATCAATATACATTTTTTTAAGAAATCAACTTTAATAAATTTATTTCTACTTATACTTGAACCACCTAAAAAAAATTGACATTTAAGGTGGCAATTTCTAGATATAAGCCCTAAGAGATCTGAGCTCTAACTTTCATCAAAAGAAATACTATCATCAAATTAAGTATCGTATTTTAGTATTTTAACATGAAAGCAAAAATAGTGCACTTGAATTTGAATCTTCATGTAATAAGAATAAACTGTCAGTTACCCACCATTATATGGAAAGGAAAGCTAGAAAAGTAGCATTTGATAAGCAAAGAGTAGCTTTATATGTGCAATCACAAATGTCTGTTACATATATGCAAAATCCAGCTAGCCCCTGCATTTGTAGCTTTCTTAAACCTTAAAGCTTACAGTAACTACTGAATAGCTAACCTAAAAGAGCTAGAAACAGTAAATCTTAATGCTTAATCTACTTAACAAATATTTATTGAAAGCCTCCAATGCCCTAAGAACATACCCACACTATGAACACAATGGTCAACAAAAGATTAAAAATTATATGCCACACTTGACTGAACTTAAAAAACTTCAAAGATTACTTGCCCTTTCCTTTGGTCTACTAAACAGATACTGAGTCTTCTAACATTCCTTTAGTGTGCCACCATAGCAATAGAAAACAGCCTATTTTAAGATACATAGTAGCATGAGAGTAAAACACGCTTTCCTCTAGACAGAAAGAGAAGCAGAGCAATCACACTTTCAGTCTGTACTCTAAGTCTCATCTAGCCTGTAAATAAAAATTCATGTTTGACATAAGACAGTCCTTTCCTCTAACTGAGGCAACAAAGGCAAAAACTGAACTAAGAAGAAATAAATAGCCTTGAAGAGTATGGTCTAAGTTTTATTGATTTCACTGAAATGCTGAAAGAAAGATCATTTATCAGCATTCAAGATCCTGCATAGAAACTTGGTATGAATCATTCTGGTCACATATTTATATAATTATATGTATTAAAAGCAGCAATCAAATCACTAGTGCATTGGTTCAAACTTACAAACATTTCCAAAGATAAAAAAAGGAGGAAAATTACTGAGCAAAAGAAAATATATATATTCAAACCATGCATTAGAAAATGGAAGATCCTACAAAATAATCACTGTTTATAATAAATTTATTAATAAGGGGTTGAAGAAATGTTTTAGCAGTTAAAGAGTACTTGGAGCTATTCAAAAGGGCTTAAATTCAGTTGCCAGTACCTACACAACTGTGGTTCACAAACATCTGTGATTCCAGTTTCAGGGCATCCAAAGCAATCTTCTAGCCCTTCTCAGGCACTGCACACATGTAGCACACACACACATTTATAAACAAAATACTCATATACATAAAATAAAAATACAGATAAAAATTTTTAAAGGCATACAAAAGCATCCACATAAAGGAAAGCACTGACACATCTTTCGGTGTACTAAAGGAATACAAGGAGCTTAGGGGTACGGATAACATGATTTTATAGCTTTGTGTCCAATATTGGAACATAATATATGTACATATTATGATACACACACATATATCTATTAACATATGAACCATAGACACTAAAACTGACTTTGGTTGTATAGAACAGCCATTATTAAAAGACGCTTCTGCAGGTAAAAAAACCATATATAAACACAAAGGCTGAATGTTTTCAACAACAACAAAAAATGGTTTCTAAGCAAAAAGATTTGCCTAAGACATGCCTTTAATATTAAAGTGAATTTCATTTCTCCTTATAAACTTACGCAGTTTGAAGTATTGCAGATTCTGTTGGCATTTATTAGTGCCTGTGCCTGGTACCTACAGAGGTCAGAAGAGGGCATCAAATCCTGGCACGCGGGGGGGGGGGCACTGAAATTATAAACAGTTTGTGAGCTACCATGTGGATGCTGGGAATTGAACCTGAGTCCAATGGAAAAGCACGCAGTGTTCTTAACTGCTGAGTCCTTAATTGAGTCTTTAATATCTTTATAACCAACATCAACTTTGGTTTTAAAAGGCTTTGACTTACTCAGCATTTCAGTTATGTTACAAACATGTCATTTGTTCCATATAGTCTATGGAACTTGATTTCTAATTAAAGGATGAAATCTATATTCATATAATATAAAATGAATTAAAATTTCTCTTTGAAATGCTCCATTCCTAGCTTTAGAGTCTGTCTATTCATAATCCTATGAAAAAGAAATAATTTTTCCTATTTACTTGAAAATTATTAATTTAAAGCAATATTTGATTTCTGAGCTCAATCCAAGATGTTTTGATTAAACAAGAGTTAGAGGTACCACTAGTCAAGCCAGAAAATAATCTGCACATGGTTCTAATACGCCACCAGCAGTGTTAAATGCCACTGTTCTGAGGGATTTTTATTGTGTGCTTGTCCCTAGAAACCAGTATTTCAGAACATACAAACAAGGTGAGTCCACAGCCAAAACTGTTATCTGTGTTCAATGATGACAGATACAGTCTTTTAAGAGTTACATGTTAGTGCTGGGAGAGGTAGCACATATCTTTAATGCCAGCACTTAGAAGGCAGGCAAATCTGTGTGAGTTTGAGGCCAGCCTGGTCTACAGATAAGAGTTGCAGGACAGCCAAGGATACACAAAGAAACCACGGGGAGGGGGAGTTTGTTACATGTTAGTAACAGGTTTCATCAGTTTTTTACTCTATACCAGGAACTTCCCTGTGACTATAGTACTTACTACAATGCTCACTAAAGTTAGTGTTCTATAAAATTTATGTTTTGTTTTATTTCAATTTTAACTTATTAAGGAAATACAGAGAAAAGACCATAACAAGGCCTCGTACTGCCCCCTCCACAAGACAATTTAAATAAGAAAAGAAATACTTCAGGCTAAAGATCTTACATTATTTTTGTTGGATCCTTAAAAACAGGGCTTTTCTATTACCCAAGAGAAGAAAAGGTATGCCGGAAACTGCTTCAAATCAAAGGAAACGTTTTTTTCTTCTCATCATTATAGTCTTCTAAAAGTATAATTTAAAATAAAAAAAAATCTAAAACAAATTAAAGAAATGTAGGATGAAAGGATTTGGTTGTAGAAGGGCAATGAAACATTCTTGACTAAACTGACCTAATATCTTCTCAAACTTAGCTCATTTGAGTCTTTTTAAATACAAAGCTGCTGTTGTGACTGCTCCTAGGAGAGACTATTGCACATTAATGACTTACTAATAGCTACCAGATTCTGACTCTAAACACTGAACGGGGAGGAGTCCTTCTCTGAAATTATGCCAGTCTGATCTCTTAAAAGTTTCTGCAAAAAAAAATATTAATAATAAACACAAAACACATTTATACAAGTGATATTCAAATCTTATTTCTAGCTATTCTTCCTGGCTCTGGCCTACACCATCTGATATCCCTTGCTTTACTCCAACTCATCAAATTTCACCTACCAAATTCAAAACTTTTATGTTTTTTCCTTCCTTCCTTCCCTCCCTCCTCCCTCCTTCTTCCCTCTCTTTTTTTTTGACTATTCGAGATGGTGTTTTTAGGTAACTTTGGTTGTCCTGGAACTTGCTCTGTAGACCAGGTTGGCCTTGCACTCACCGATATTCACCTGCCTCTGCCTCCCAAATGTTGAGATTAAAGGTGTGAACCACTTTATCACTTATTTTGGTCAAAAAACTAATTGTAGTAGTTTGATTATAAAATGTGTTTGAATACTTGACCCTAAGCAGGAGGCACTATTTGGGAAAACTGTGAAACCTTTATTAAGGTAGAGTTTCTGTATCCTGTCTACTCTCTGCCACCTCAAGTTTCTGTCCCATCTTCTATGCCATGATAGATTGCATCAACTATAAACCAAACTAAGCCTTTCTTCCCTTGAATTGTTACTTGTCATATATTTGATCACAATTTCAAGATAAGTAACTAATCAAAATAATTAACAAGAAATCTTTTCCCATATCAAGTCAGTAGTTAGCAATCTCCTTATATTCTGTAGCCTGAATTTGTGGCCCCATCCATTCATCTCTAAGAACTCATTTGTCCTTCTACTCTTACTCAGATTTTACTCATGTAACCATTCCATTTATTCTCCCAAATCTTCACTGTTACTGGTATGTTGCAATGTAAAAGTGACATATTAAAAATTTTAATAGCCAAGCAGTGTTAGTGCATACCTTCAATCCCAGCACTTGGGAGGCAGAGGCAGGCAGACCTTTGAGTCTGAGGCTAGCCTGTTCTATAGAGTACCAAGACAACCAGGACTACACAAAGAAACCCTGTCTCAAAACACCAAAATTAAAATATAATCATCGTCGTCGTCGTCATTATCTAGACCCAGTATGTGTTAGATATGCATGGATAATGACCAGAATAGGGCAATCGAATTTTCAAGTTCTTTTTACTGTGTGAATAAGTTGAGCTACTCAAAATAAAGCTTATATGCACATAATTTGTAATGTAACATGTTATTTTGGAACATAACCTTCCTTAAAGTGAAATTAGATATACTGATTTGTTGTCTTGAGTTTTCTGTCCTGCCCAGTTCCCATAATTATTAAGTCCCAAAGAAATCACACAGAGGTCTACATTAATCATAAACTGATTGGTCCATTAGCTCTGGCTTCTTATTAACTTTTCTCTTTAACTGTTATAACTTATATTAGCACATTATTCTTGTCTATTTCCTGTCTGGTTGTCCCACCTTTACTTCCAGCATTTAAAATATAATTGACAGAATACAGACAATTGTCCCACACCACTGTTACAGAAAATTACAGTTTAACACCAAATGTAGCTACAAACTTAAGCCATTATGAGTAAATACTAATAGTCACTTTTTAATTCGAAATGAGTACACTCTTAAAACTTCTAGGAAAAAAAAATTGTGATGTAAGAAACCTTCAATTACCCTAACCCTCCTGTAAAGAGTGTATTTACTGCTTCATTTATAAGCAGTTAAGACCTTTTCAAATATATATTTCATATGTACTAAAGTATTTCAGATATTTTACTACTTTCTATATTGAGAATACATAATCAAACTCAGAGAAGTAAACGTCAAATATAAAAACAAAACTTGACAAGTGAAGTAGAGAAACGCAACTATTATTAAATGGTTACATAAATCAAATGAACTATTACCAGGCAAAGTTAACAAGTAGTAGGAAAAGGAATGAGCAAAGAAATCTCCTTTACAAGGGAGGAAAAATACATAGACAGCAGCCAGGAATAGCATCATGTCAAAAGGAACAGCTATGTTCTAGCCAATTGAAAACAGGGTCCCACTGCCAGTGACAGTTAAGGAAAGTTTAATTCATAGGAATTGAAGTAGCTTCCAATTTCCACAATCAAAATTCAAATTCCTGCTGATCATAAAAAGACAAGCAAAGTCTTAAAATAGTAAGAATCAATAGTATTTCTGAAGGAAGAAATATACAATGTAACTATAAGTAGAAAAAATTACTAAAATTCCTACCAGAATACCACTCTAATTGCTTTTAATGTATGGTTAAACACACAAAATAAACAAGTATTAAATTCATCTCATAAGGCTTAATATGTGGTAATGAACACAATTTTATTTGTAAATCATCCTGGACTAAGTGGTATTGCTACCAATAACAGACACAAGCGAATATGAGGTTCATTAAAGAAAAAGTTTAAAAATACAGAACAGGCCTTCCTCACTATATTTGTTACAACCAATTTAAACAAAAAGTACAGACAGCTTCTATGACATCAATACTACATCAATCCTTTAGAGAAGAATTTCTTCTCTTAGTAAATTGCTATAGGCCAAATCCAACACTAAGTCTTAAGTTTTAAAGCTTTCAACAAATCTTTCTAAACTACTGGAGAACATGAGGATTTTCCATCACCTTTTTAAAAGGTAAATCCTATGGGTGAGATATTCTTTCTCATCCATTCCAAGACTAGGATCTTTAAAATGTCAGAAGACATAAGATCATGAAAAAAAGAGAACACAGGGCTGGAGAGATGGCTCAGAGGTTAAGAGCACTGACTGCTCTTCCAGAGGTCCTGAGTTCAATTTCCAGCAACTACATGGTGGCTCACAGTCATCTATCATGAGGTCTGGTGCCCTCTTCTGGCATGCAAGCATACATGGAAGGAATGTTGTATACATAATAAATAAATAAATCTTTAAAAAAAAGAAAGAAAGAGAACACATTATGTATAAAGAAGGAGTAGGAACTGTCATTGTTTCCAGACAAGTGAAATGTAAGCTCAAAGTATCAATAAAGAAACACATATTTTTTAAATTTAATAGTATAGATGAAATTAATATCTAATATTTAAATTCCTAGGACTTATTTCTTCAGTTCACAATAGCTTAACTACATGAAACAAACTGTGTACCTATAATAACAAAAAATGAAACATTTCATAGATTCAAAGATGGTTTCTAAGAAGGAAGTAAATATTTAGTCTTAGTTTATCTTTTTTGGAGCTACTGTATCACCATTTTAAACTAAGAATAAAATGTGCAAGTTCTGAACCAGGTATACTTGTAGTCCAAGCACTCAGGTGTTGAGACAAGAGTAAGTTCCAGGTCAGCCTAGTCTCTACATGGTAAGATCAAAGCTAATGTGCGCAAGATCATATTTTAAAAAGAATTACTATGTTTTATGTAGGATGTAAGATTATATCAACATCAATAAATAAAATAGTTTCAAGTAAGGTAAAAACATGTCAAGTGCTATTCTCCTTAAATGTTGACTATAAGAAGGTAAAGGAATAAATGAAGTAATGTACTAAGGCATTCAGCAAAAACAACCCAATATCCGTTTTTTTTTTAAGATAACAACTAAACTTCTTTCCTAATTGTTTTGAGTCTATACTATAAGTAGGCATTTTAACATTTTATAACCTCTTCACTTCAATATCTAGCCATTTAGAAATACCAATACATTTTCATTTAAAAAAAGACCATTTATGTTCAACTGTCCTTTTTATTCTCATCTCATTCCTTTCATGAACCCCTTCAATCCCTTATCATCTTCAAATATCAAATTATAAAAAATTAGCAATAATCTATAACTTCTGCTTAAAAAGAGAAAAAAAAGTTGAGAGAGCCCTTTTTAAAAAAGGGTGGGAATGGGGAGAAAGAGGCAGAGGCAGTCAGTTCTCTGTGAGTTCAAGACCATCTTGGTCTACAGAGCTTCAGGACGACAGATAGGGATACACAAAAAAAAAAAATCCTGTCTCAAAAAAGTAAACAAAAAGAGTCAGGGAGATGGTTCAGTAGATAAAAGGTCAATAAAGAACGACTTAAATCACTGAGACCCATGTGATGAAAGGAGAAAATCGGCTACCACAAGTTGTTCTCTGACCCACAGGAACAGGAAAGATAAATTAGATAGAAAGACAGACAATACAGACAGATGATCAATCTGAATGTTCTTTTGGGCAGCAAGATTTATTTCCTTTTAAGTATGTGTACGTGTGTGTGCGTGTGCAGGTATCCACTGAGGACAGAAGAGGATATTGATTGAATCCCCAAAAGATGGACTTACAGGCAACATAGGTGATAGGACCTGAATTCAGGTCCTCTGGAAGGGTGGTTAAGTGCTCCTAAGCACTAAGCCAACTTTCCAGCTCCAAAATGTAAAAGTTCTTAACTTGATATACTTTAATAATATTTAAATATACAAATATTAGAATTTCTCGATTACCCTCAATACATTCAACAGATGCACTGGCATTAACTGACTGAAGAACACGGATCTTATTTTCATTTATTAGCTTCAACTCCAAGAAATAATTTTAATAGTATACCAGGGTGTTGAAACTAGGGGCAATATAGAAACTATTTGTCACAATTAGTGTACTTTTAGAAAAGTATGTAAAAATAATTAATATTAACAACATTAAAAGGAAATTAAAAAAATACACACTAAACTTATTGAATTTTGTTTAAAACGAGTATTATCTGATACAAGAAAGAAAGATTTAAAAGCCATATAGACTTATCACCCTAAAATGAAGTCTCATTCAGGTAATAGTAAACCAGTTTACAAATTGAGAAATGTGCCCAGGACAAACTAAACACATGAGATTTTTTAGTGGCCAATTTAATGGGAAAAAAAATAACACCATAATTGACAAATTGACAAAATTATATTTCTGTGGATAGGAAGACTGACAAAAACAAAACACACACAAAATAAAATAAAAATATACACACAACCAATACACACCATAGGACTTAAGAGATAGGCAGAAAGATCAAGAATTCAAGGTTAGAGGCTAGAGAGATGGCTCAGTGATTAAGAGCACCAACTACTCTTTCAGAGGACTTAGGTTCAATTCCCTGCACCCATATAGCAATTCACAAACTTCTATAATTTTAGTTCTTCGGGCAACAGGCAAACAAGTAGTAAACAGATAATACATTCAGACAAAATACCCATGCACATAAAATAAATAAAATTTAATTTAAAAAAAGGAGTTCAGGACTAACTTCTGCTAAGTTCAAGATTGGACTGGGTTGCACTAGAGCCTATCTCAAAACAACAACAAAACAAAACAATGGGGGGGGGACACACCACACCCACATCAAAAACCAACTGTACTAAAAAGAACTAAAGAACTGAATCTGGACATGAGAGCACACACCCGTGAATCCCAGCAGTAGGGCTGAGAGTAGATCAGCTCAGACTAATAAATCGATCCTATCTCACAATCCTTATAGTTGGAAAAAAAAGGCTATGACACAGAATATGTATATGTACATAAATATTTATCCATGTACATCTTTATAACACATATATTATAAACAATTATATTCTATATTATGTAACATAAATTTAGGTACACCTTCACAACAATTTTGCAAGGTAAGCATAATTATTCTGGTTCAGTAGACAGAATCAAAAATTAGTAATTTTCTTAAAGTTACAAGGTATGTGGCAGAATCAAATTTCAAAACCAAATTTGCTTGCTATGAGAGCTGTTACTATAGTACCCAAATAGAATGAATCTGTTTAAGAGATGTATTTTGATAAAAATATTGTGAAACATTGACTAAAACAAACCAGGAGGTTCTGGATCCATTTCATGTTTGGATAAAAGGAATCTAGTAAGAAAATAAATTATTTTTATATAAATACCATTTTAAAAGTATTATATAAGCAACATCTCTCTTCAGGAAAAAGTCAAGGAAATAAGGTAGAGAAGAACTGATCAGAAACTAGACCTATAGCTCAGTAGTTAAGAGTGTTTGTTGCTCAATCATAAAGACAAGAGTTTGGATGTCAGCGCCCATGTCACAAACAGGGTGTGTTCTAAATGTCTATAAGTTCAGGGTGAAGGGGATAGAGAAAGGAAAATTGCTGGGGCTTGATGGCTTCCAGCCTAGCTGAGAAACTGTGAGCTAGCTAGGGTTTAGGAAGAAACCCTAACGAGAGAATGAAGAAGACATAGTCTTCTGGGTTCAAAGCATGCACACCTGCACATAAATACACATACTTCCACAAACATGTTTCTTAAAAAATCTCATCTGTAATGGAAGGAATATTCACAGTACCCTCATTACTAAAATATTCTTTTTATTCGTTTCATCCCCCCCCATTATGTAGAAACAGTATATTTACAGACTTAAACCTTGCTCAAAGACTGAGCATGACTGTTCTAAGAATGACATCTCCTTTGATAAACAAATAGAAAAGACCATGTTTTATTTCATCTAATGAGATGAAAGGTGAAATACTTCTGAAAAGATTAACATGAAGATAGGATCACTCTCCTGAATGAATGATGATCACTACCTATTGACATTACTAATAAATGACAGCACTAATACTAGGCACAAAAACTACTATATGTGACTATAAAAGTATCCCTCATCCACTTAAAAAACAAAGTCAAAATAGAACTCAAAGGAATCATCTTTGATGAAACTTCAGGTCAATTTACTCAACTAATTCTAAAGGCTTGACTTCATACATGAGCTACTTAATTAAATTTATTTGTATTTATATGTGCATACATGCATGGAGGTCAGAAGACAACCTTCAGGAATCTGTTCTCTCTTTCTACCATGTGGGTCCTCAGGAACTAACTCATCAGGCTCAATGAGAGAGATCTTTTTTCTGCTAACACTTCAGCCTAAAAGGCATCTATTCCAACATACTGTGCTATGAAAAAGTCTGATGTGGTGGAAAAGTCATCAGAGGTTCTCCCCTTATCCAGATGGAGGTAAAATATTTGTTTAAAAAAAAAAAAAACAAAAAACAAAAAACTGGAAGTCAGTCATCCAATGGAGAAGTGAACCATCCCCTCCTTCTAATTTCTACGTCCATGCAGTGCAAGTTAAACATTTACAATAATAAATGAAAATAGGTGTTCTTGGAACCAAAATATGCTGAGATTCAAAAATTTCCATTTAATGGACAATGAATACATAATTTAGAGAGAAGGCTTTACAAAATAAGTATCAATGAAAAGAGAAAATCAAATCAAAACCTTGATATTGTGAAAAAGAAAAATATCAAGAGCTCCTAAAATTACCTATGTTTGTAGAAATTTATTAAATATCTGGATATTATCAATTATTTTTAAACAAATAACAACTCCCTCTCTAAAAAGAAGGCTGCCCTTACTTGGAGACAAACATCACTAAGATTTGTTACCTTTAGCACTGAAAAACTATACAGGAATATTTTGGTTGAGAAACAGGATTTGAAATACCACACCTCCTTATTTAAAGGAACTTTTAATATCGTTGCTTTCTTGAAAACAGAATTTTATTCAGACATTGCTAAAGTTATCATTGTACTAGCATTCAGGTATAGTTACGTTCTGTAATTTGGAACACATCTAATTACTACCCACAATGCATACCCGGAATAAAGTTTGTTAACTGCTATCAACCCTTCTGCAATTAAAAGGGATGTTTATTTTGTGTAATAAAACATAGTTAGAAATCTTTGATAGCTAATGAAAACTGACTATCTAGAAGGAACTTTTAAAGCATATAAAATGAAATTTCTACATTTATTTTCTATTTCAAAACCAATGATTTACCATAGCTTATTTTAAGCATATATTCCACTAAGCTGAGGAAAACTGTAAATTCCAGGTATTATACTCTCCACACTGCTTAAAAGTCATGCTGGGACTTACTCTTCTACTGCACTTACCTTCAACTATTGTGGTCTACATTTTTAACAATCTATTTGTCTTAATGTTCTTGGTTGCATAACTCTTACCAGCATTTTTCCTTATAAAAGCATGAAAGGTCGGAGGAAAAACAGTATTTGCACAGTTTTCTATCGTGGTATAGTATTTGTGTTTTAATAATAAAGCTTGCCTGAAGATCAGAACATAAAGCCATATAGGCACACACACTTAATCCCAACAGTCACACTAGTCAGTCATACATGCCAGGCAGTGGTTTCACACACCTATAATCGCAGTACCCACATTAGTTAGCCACAGAGGCCAGGTGGTGGTGGTGGTACACACCTTTAATCCCAGCACTAGAGAGGAATATAAAATGGGAGGACATAGTTCTCACACTCAAGTCTCAGTCTGAAGATTTGTGGAGGAAGGATCGCATATTTCAGTCTGAACCCTGATATCTGTCTCTGTGTTTTTATTATTCGTGCTATAGCTTTCTACTTTAAAAATCTAGAACAATTAGGAACACTTAGAGATAGTTTAACAATAAAACACCTCTTGGCAGTTCCTTACTAGTGAGTTCAAATTACAACCAAATGTGAAGTCATTCTTTATCTCCCTACTCTTCCCTTCCCACAACCTTTAGAATCATGACCAATATCCAACAAAACTCAGTAGTCATTAAGTTCATAAAACTAAAAGCTTGCCCCTAGGACTTGTAACCTTTCCAAATTAAAATTTGTCACGTAGGTAAGTGTTTTCATGAAAGTCCTAGTAATGATGTCAAAGGCTGAAGAAACAATATAAAATGAAAATTGGGAGAAATATTGAATGTCCACTGGTAGGAAGATACTCAACCAACAACGTATTATTTTTCCCCAACAATATTTATACTTATAAACCAGTAGTCCAAACGCCATGAAAATACTCCTTTTATTATATAAATGCAAGACATGTCTTGCTGGTTGAAGTAGACAAATTCATAGTCATGTGAAGAAAAATGGTTGATGGCTAGATCACAGAGAAAACATTAAGAAGCAGTCTGTGGCCTCTATAATGGACAATCACTTTTAAGGGCATTGCAGATACCCCAAGATCCTTTTCTAACAGACCTTAAAAAAAACTCAAAACTAAAGTTTAATTACGGTATGATAAATTACCAGGCAGCTCTCAGTATCAAAACACACTGTATTGTGAAATCCAATTTTTCTTTCATTTCATAGTTGATGTACAGTTCCTTCATCTAAATAAATTTTCTTTGAACGTGTCAATGTAAGTTAACATTTCTCAATGTTCTAATATTTAACAATAACAACAGCAATCAGAGAAACACAACATTGTATCTTGAAAAAAACCAAATAACCTACCTTTAAGCTAGACTCATAGTCTGTGTTCACTTTGAACATAAGCCCAAGTCGTAAATGAATTTCCTTGGCTCGACAAAAGCTGGGATCAACATAAAGCACTTCCTGAAATGCTTTAATTGCCCTGAAAGAATATAGACATAAGATAAACTTTTTACATGCGCATGCTTTTCTGCTTGGTAATACAGTAAAACTTGTTTTATGCAGAGCTATTTTTAAATCTCAGGCTTATAAAAATAATGTGTTATTAAAAACTAAAAAGGAACACCTAGCCCTTTTATACAATTAAATGTACATGGTCTAATTTCATATAAAATGGGAAAATTAAACTTATTCAAATTATTCAAACAAACAACATTTCATGGTTTAATAAAATTCTTATAATAAACAGTTTCACTGCTTCTGGAATTCTTTAGGAGCGGTAGAGAAGAGTACACAAAATGGTTTGATTTTAAAGGAAGAGGGCAAAGTTTAGGGATTGATCATATTTCTAGTCTATTATATAAAATAAGTCTTCTTTTTAAAACTTTGTAGCTTGCTTTCCATGTTTTGGCATGCAATCCATCTGCATTTTATATTGCATTAGTGAGGAGTCAAGTTTTCATTTCTGTATTAATATCCAACAACTCCCACATTATTTATAGAAAAGACCATCTTTACTTAAAAGCTCCATGGAAATGCTGACATTCACGTGCATCTGTTTCTAAGTTTGTATTCTAGTTAACTTTCCTTGGTCTATCAGTTTCTTTTCCTCAAATTCTCATTGTATAATTTCTTTTTTTTTTAAAGTATGATTTCAAGCAGAACAAATCCAGGGTTGAGATTCTTTTTACTGAATAGACTCCTATTTTGTCATTGCCTAACTTGATCATGTTAATTACCACCTGCTCAAAAGGAGTATTCAAAATGCTTTGAATTTTAAAAGTTACAAATCTACTGAAATGGGAATGTAGTTCAGATGGCACAGTGCTTACTTAACATGCATGAAGCCCTAAATTTGATCCTCAGCACCTCATGAGTCCAGCATGGTGATTCATGGCTGTTTATCTTATATTCAGAAGGTATCTAGGCTACTGAGACCCTTTCTGTAAAATGAAAATGTCACAAATACAAGATCTCCTGAGAAAATTGGGAGCATGGAGGTGGGGGGAGAAGGGAGGATAAAATGGGAGAAAGGGAGGGGGTAAGAGAACAAGGAAAGAGATATCTTGATTGAGGGATCCATTATGGGGCTAGCAAGAAACCTACCAGGAATCCACCAGGATGACCTTAGCTAACACCCAAAGCAATTGTGGAGGGAGTGCCTGAACTGGCCTTTCCATATAGTCAGATTGATGACTATCTTAATTGTCGTCACAGAACCTTCATCCAGCAACTAATGCAGAGATCCACAGCAGAGCACTGGGCTAAGCTCCCAAAATTCAGCTGAAGAGGAGGAGCAATAATATGAGCAAAGGGGTCAAGACCATGATGGGGATACTCACTGAAATAGCTCACAGGAGCTAATGGGACTCCGAACTGATAGTAGGGGAACCAGCATGGGACCAAACTAGACTACTCTCAATGTGGGTGATAGTTGCATGGCTGGGGCAGACTGTGGGCCACTGACAGTGAGACCAGGATCTATCCCTACTGCTTGTACTGGCTTTTTGGAACCCATTCCCTTTGAAGGGATACCTTGTTCAGCCTAGATAAAGTGGGGGAGGACCTTGGTCCTGCCTCAAAGCAATGTGCTAGACTTTGGTGACTCCTCATGGGAAATCTTAACCTTTAAGAAGTGGATAGGGGGGTGTGGTGGGGAAGGGGAGGAGACAGAGGAGGGGAGGGAGTGGGAATTGGGATGGTATATAAAATGAACAAAGATAGTTTTCTTTTAAAAATTAACTAATTTTAAAAATGTAACAAATGTTCATATAATTATATAGAAGGAAACAGTAAAATAAAATAACAAAAAAATCTACTGAGTTGTGGTGAGTAATATTTCAATCCTATTGATTTAAAACTGCTACTAAATGATGTATTCTTCTACCAGTATCATATATTTCTTGTAAAGCTTTTTAAGAGCTAGCACTAGTCCTATGATCATTAAGTTGGATACTTTAGAAAACTTAGAGTTTTCTAAAATAATTAAAATAGCCTAAATATATTTATACAAAAATATATCACAAAATACTTCATATGTCTTTAGTAACTTTATTCTAATGAATCACACCTCATCTAGTTTTTTTCTTATCAAAAAAAGAGTGACTATTTATATACACGTTTATTTGCAATGTTAAAGACTTCTACTAGATAGTTTATTTGTCAGGAGGAACAAACCTTTACACCTGTTTATGGCAGTATTTGACTTTCTTCCTGAAGAAATAGGTATTATCTGTTAGATGATTTTAATAAGTGGGTGGGAAATGTGTAAGAGAGGAGTCAAAGGGCTGACAGAAAATACTGGGGGGGGATTTAAAATCTTATTTAAAATGTGTCAATCAGTACAAGCACAAGGAGAGAAGACAGTGCATGCTGTGGGCAGAAGCATCAAGAAAGTTAGAAAGAAAGACCAAGAGCTCAGTGGAAGAATGTATGAGGCCCTAGTGCTCTCCACAAAAACCAGCCACTTACCAACAAATGATACCAATTTGAACACATATAGTATGGCTGAGAAACAGTGTGCAGAAAGGGTTCAGAAGCTTTTAGGGTGGTGGTAATATTTTACTTCTTCACCCAGATGACAGCTATATTAATGTTTATTTTTCACAATAGCATGTTATGATACGTATTTATTATTTAGACCATTTAAGGTATACTTGTACTAACAAAAACCATGACCAAGAAATAAAGATGTAACTGAGTTAGAAGAGTGCTTGCCTAGGTTCCAGCCTCAGTACTAAACAAATCAGAGTTGCTAGAACAGGTTGACAATCTCAGCACTGAGGAAGTAGAGGCAGGAGGATTAGAAATTAGAGAGCATCCTGGCTACCTAGCCAGTGAGTTTAAGGCGAGCCTGGGATACATGAGACTCTGTCTCAAAAACATAAAAATGCTTCACAATGTCCTTAGGACATGAGTCAGAAACTGCTAAGCAATGTGCACATATGCCAATAAAAACTCCAGGCAGGTGTGAGCCATAGACAAGAAAGAAAAGTGGAAAGGCAGAAAAGAAGTTAGGAAATAAAAAAGAAAGTTTATGAGGGAAAAAGATAAGATTGCATGACAGCAGTAAAAAACCCATCTTCAAAAATATTTCCAGTTCTATCTCAATTAAAATTCTAGTTCTTCCCCTAAATAAATGTACTATTTTTGGATGTGGACAAACATGGTTTTATGTTAATATAATCTTTGATTAGGCAATCCGTCTAGATTCAGAAACACTAAAAACACATTAGGATCAGTCTATGTTCACTTTTTAAAGTCTAAAAGTGTCAAGGCAGACACACATGCACAAATGCACACATAGCAATATATATTCTAATCATCAAGTTCTCCTTGATGCTATAATGTTATAAACAATCTTCAGCATTTCATCACTAGAATATTTATAAAAACCCTTAAAGATATTTTGCCTGGGGGGTAAGGAGGCTGGAAAGATGGCTCAGGGGTTTAGAGTACTGACTGCTTTTCCAAAGGATCCAAGTTCGAATTCCAGCCCCCACATGGCAACTCACAGCTGTCCATAACTCCAAGATCTGACACCCTCATACAGTGTGTGTGGGGTGGGGGTGGGGGGGAGCGAGAGAGATTGATTTTGTGTGTGTGTGAAAACTTCGTGTTACATTTAACATCTGTGGGCAGTTGCCAGTTAGCTCCAATCTCAGCTGGCTGTTGCTGTTCTTCCTCAGGCCATCTCAAATTTTTCTTTTTTGCAAATACTGGTACTCTTTTCTTCACTACTTCTTTTTACTATGTTGTCCTGGTCTAGAATATTTTCATTCTTAAGCTTCCTTCTAAATCCACTATTATCATCAAGACTCACAATGCAAAACTCAACTAATTTTTGCTTAATGTTAAAGCTAGTAATTAGGCCCAATCAACAATCAAATCATTTTGTTTTCTACCTATGGTATACTGTTTCCACTTTTTCTAAGATTGTTCCTTCAGTTCTTCATTCTTTTCTTCTTCTCTAAACCATTATCAACAATAAGAACAAATCAACTTAACATGTTAACTGATGCCATCACTTGAATACAACCAATACAGCTATTTGTTGGGAAGAATTCTACAGGCTCTTTAGTGATCAAGACTCTTCACCTAACAGGCAATACATTTATTTACATATCTAAGTTTGACTTTTGGCCTAAACTTTTGCTGGTTTTTCTCTTGTGTGACACTTGGGCATTACACATCCCAGGGAAACAGAAGGTGGGAAGAGAGAATGCTGCTAAAGATTACATTCAAATTTTGGTTATTATTTGACTGTATATTCCTCCCTCTCCAAAATACGTGGAGACAGAATATGGTCTCTGTAGCACAAACTAGATGATATCACTATTAAATATTTTACCCTGACAGAATTTTAAAGCAATTTAATTTAATCTTAAATGGCTACTAAAAAAAAACTGCAAAAAATAATTTGATAACACAATGCCTAGAAAATTTCAGTTTTCATATAGGCAAAGCATACATTCGACTGAAAAAAATTTTTAAGGAACATATATCACTGTGCCTAGTACTATTGCTAATTTTTTTAATAGCCTAGAAAGAGATTTTATATCACCAGATTATTTCTATTGTTTTTTTGGGCAAAAGAATTGTTTCATTTAATCTTAAGTTTAAAAAGAAAATTATATAAATATAAATCCCCAATAGCAATAATTCCACAAAAAACACACATGCTAAAAATACTTTTAAAAATGGTCACTTTTTAAACAGATTTCTAGAAAAATCATACTACAAAGAAAGGAGGGAAGGAGGGGGGAGAAAGAGAGAGACACAATCATTTAGATCTTTAGCAAACAATTCTAACAGAATGTCCCTTCCACATTTTTGGCATATTTGTAAAGAGAAATAACAAAACTTGAAAGTGTCTAGGGATAATAATGCTAAGTTCATAGTGTTTCCTCAAAAAGGGGGAAATGAAGAAATTACATAATTTTTCATACAAATTAAAGAATAGTCTACCTCTAAGTTAGCAGTAAAATACACATATACAATGTATATGTACTCCCATACACATACATTCAGAAATTTACGGCTCTTTTTAAGATAAAATTAGAAAGATTTGATGACTTAACCAAAGAGACAGGTGGGTAAGATTTTCGAAGAAAGATGGAAAAGGAAAGAGAAAACAGATCAAACAAATGTCATGAACAAAGTACAGTGGCAAAAAAAGAAAAACAAACAAAAAGCAAAGCTTCTGGTCTCTTTAGGGAATGCTAATGTAGTGTGATTAGCACAAAAATTAAACTTGGACAAGAACTGGGCTACAAGGATCATTTGAGGTTGAATTAGAACAGGCAGGAAATGTGAAGCTTAGTTAGAAAGAGCACATTACAGGTGCATGTGCTGACATTTGCTAGTGAATCACCTCCCTCCCCTATCTAGCCCTTTTTAGAAAATCTTCAATCACCACTACAATAAGTAGAGCACATTTTCCCCTCCTTTACTGCGAAATTTAAATACTTAGCCCCTAATTCCCTTTAAGTTTAACTAATCAAAACCCTTACAAATTCTCTCTAGTCATTTTTGTGTCACTAGTAAACTATATATTGTCAGAACTGCCTTAGTTAAATGTTCTAGTTTTGTTCCCCCAAAACTCAGTGTATATTAACATCAATTACCTATTGATAGTAAAATTTCAAACTAAAAGCATGTCTGTATAATAGCTCAAGAATAACCAATAATAGAGGTTTTGCTCAGACTCAATGACAGACAAGGCTTGGGATCAATGGTATCAAAACTGCATTAGGTTTATTCGTTGTTCCCCTAATCTCTTTCATCCTATCGGAATGGTTTAAAACCATCACTAAAACCACCAAACTTTTTCCTTACCGCATTCAGTGAAATGGCCACACAGGAAAGCAGACATTCCTTCTCCCTTAAGAGCATACAGTACTGACTGCTGTAGAAATGAATCCTAAACAGCTGTTAACATCTGTCCTTTAAAGTTCATCTCCAGGCTTTTCTTTTTGATCTGCAACTTCCAAGCCAGATCCCAGGGAACTTTAAAGCTGCCCTAATCCGACTAGAGATGCCCTCCAATCCCCGAAACTTTCTGGCCACTCAGGGGACTCCCCACTCCCCCAACTGGCATTTTTCCTTAACCAACCCAGCTTGTCCCCAAGCACCCCCTTCCTTCTGCAGGGTCCTAGGTTCCCAAACCCAGCCTGCTTTGGGGTTGAGGCACTGGGGAAAAACTGATGGTGAGGGCTAAGCTGCAGGGGTTCCTTTGTTCAGAGCAGGCTTCTTCTTCCAAGCCTACCCTTTTGACTTGGCCAGCAAGCAGCCCTGATCCAGAGCCTGCAGATCCATCCCGACCTGTAAGTCTGTCCCAACCCAGCCACCCAGGTGCCCTGGAAGAGGAATAGAGACACCCTCCACTCCCTGAAACTTTCTGGCCACTAATAGGGCTGCCACCCCCCACCACTGGCTTTTCTCATTATGCAACCCAGCTTGCCCCCAAGCACAACCTTCCATCAGTAGGGTCCTAGGTTCCCCAACCCACCCTGCTTCAGGGCTGAGGCTATGGGGGAAAACTTGTGGTGAGTGCTAGGCTGCAGGGATTCCTTTGTTGAGAGCATACTACTTCTTCAAAGACCACCCTTTTAACTTGGCCAGCTAGTGGACCTAATCCACTACAAGTGGATCTATCCAAACCACAAGTGCCCCTGAACCAGGGAAGCCATCCATACAGCAAGTGGCCCCTATCAAGTACCAGTTGATCCACCCGGAGGGGAGGAAATGGGCAGGCACCAAGCAAAGAATTCTTCCAACAACCTAAAAGAAACATGATAACACCAGAATCCAGCAATTATACAACAGGACAACCTAAGCAACCAAATCCAGAAGAAGTAGGTGAAATCGACCTTGAACTTTATATTATGAAAGTGATAGAGTCCATTAAAGAAGAGGTGAAAAACTCCTTTAAAGAAATAGATGAGAAGACTAACAAAAAGTTAGAAAAAATGAAAACATACCTCAAAGATACCCTAGAAAACCAAGGAAAAAAAAATCAAACAGGTGAAATAAACAGTCCAAGACCTGAAAACTGACATGGAGGCAATGAAGGAAATACAAACCTAGAGATGGCCGAAATGGAAAATCTGCGTAAATGAACAGGAACTACAGAGACAAGTATAACCAACAGAATACAAGAGATAGAAGAATCTCAGACACTGAACATACGATAGAGAAAAATAAACTCATTGGTGGAAAAAAACAACAAATCCAACAAATTCGTAACACAAAACATCCAGGAAATCTGGGACACCATGAAAAGA
>JAQHUG010000396.1:1489823-1500106 GCA_028555095.1 Dicrostonyx torquatus | reverse complement strand
GGGTACCCTGCCCTCTCTTAAGGAAGCAGGGGGGGGAGGAGGAGTAGTGGGGGAGTGGGAGGGGATTGGGAGAAGGGGAGAAAGTATAAATTTTTTAAATTAAAATAAAAAAGGACAAAAATTTAATAAAGTTCATCTCTACCTTATCTCATAATCCCTTTTGATAACCTATCATAGTTGTCAAACTACATTTGGAAACCTAAATTTCAAAATCTATGCATGTAGCACAGAACTATGTATCTCTTACATGTGCCACAGTGAGGCCACACTGATACTGATGAATGGAAAGTATACTAAGAGAAAATGCCATAGATAAGTGATAAAGATATACACATCTTAGATATGCATTTAAGGATATGGCTGAAACCTGTACTGAAAGGAAAAGTTTCTATTTCTTCAATTATACTTTCAAGAGTTAATTTTCCTCATCTTTTTCTGCCTGTCTAAATTTCCCTTTTCTCTTTATACTCTCACCTGTGAAGGCATCTTTATTTGAAAATAACCCTAGCAATTGACCACTTTCATGAGCACATGCATGTACAAATAAAAGAACTCCTTTAAGAGACCACTGCACAAAATCATTATTTTCCAATCTGGACATCTCACATTACGCTCCTAGATTTGAGTATTAATAATAATAAAGCTGAAAAATCAGAATTCAAATGAGGATCTAACAATTGCTCTAATGTATTAGTAACCCATTATGGGCTCCTCTGCCTAAGAAGAGGCTGTTACTAAAAGTAGAGAAGCTAATGAATGTAATTAAATGAAACAGACCCACAAAAAACAAAACTCCCACCGAAAATGAATAGCATAATCTGTCAAGAAATAGGTTGACAGTAAAAACATAGTTAATAAAGTAATAATACCACCAGGCGGTGGTGGCGCATGCCTTTAATCCCAGCACTTGGGAGGCAGAGGCAGGCGGATCTCTGTGAGTTCGAGACCAGCCTGATCTACAAGAGCTAGTTCCAGGACAGGCTCCAAAAGCTACAGAGAAATCTTGCCTCGAAAAACCATAAACAAACAAATAAATAAATAAAGTAATAATACCTTAGTAAGTATCACCAACCTAAAACACGCATGTTGGTTAGAAGCTTTGTAAGATACTCTGTCTCTTCAAATGCCAAGAGGCATCATTACCAAATACAAACCTTATTTAAATTCTACTTGTACAAAAATTACAATATTCTGAGCCATCTCTTTGTACAAAGGAAAAAAAAAACTTTTCTAACAACTCTTCTCAACAAATTTCAAAGAATTTGGTATTCAACCAGAAGTTCCTAATAGCAGTCAATATTTATCATGAAACATGTAACAGAGCATAAAGTAATTTCAATCCAAATAAATTACTGTCAGATCAGTCTGTACTCTGAAACTCTCATCAAGAAGTATTATGTGCTTTTCTAAGTTTGCAATTGTTCAAGCAATACCAAAACAAGCTAAAGTAGAAACATGACGTGTAGACTTCGGGGAGAGAAGGGTGTTGACCAGCAAGCAAGTAAACACATCACCAGGAAGAATTTATGGACAAAGGTTTAAGGTGTATTATTCAGGAAGTAGCCAAAGCACTGAAATTTAGGACATAAGAAAATGGTGGTGACCAAGAATAGATCAACAGAAGGCACTTATTTAAACATTGCCTTGCCCCATTTATCACTCAGTTTCATTTCTGAAATCAACTGAATAATGTAGAAATCATATATTATATCAAAAAATAACATGGTCATGAACTTATTAAATAACAACTTCACTACTAATTTTGTCCTAACCTTCAATTAAGAGGTAAGCCCTGAGTTAACCATAGCTTTGTGAAACCTATGGTCTGACATAAAAATATCCATTCTTAAACTGGAGAGTTCCTTGCTTTTTTTCTTACATTATTTCCAATGAGCCATAAAGATTTACCAACTTTAGTTGTAGTGCCCAAGAGAACCACTACAAATATGAACCAAAAGACTAATGCCTATCCACATGTGATGTCACCAGAGTCTGAGACAGGAAGACTGCCAGAAGTTTAAAGACCGCCTGCATTACAAAGTGATACTTTGTCTTAAAAAGAAGAAAAATAGGACAAGGAGAAGGAGGAGGAGAGAAAAGAAAGGCTAGATGTAGAGGTACATGCCTCTCAACTGAGGCAGGGGCAGAGGGGCAGAAGCAAAGGGAGATCATTGTGAGTTCCAGGCCAGCCAGGACTGAAGAGTTAGTCATACCTAGTAATCTTAAAACTTACAGGCACAGTATAATAGGAAAAAATAAATAAATCTATGCTTGAAGAATCTGTATATAAACCTTGCTTCTGTCACCAACTAAACAATTATGTAATACCAAGTTAAATACGCACATCATCTTTCCCTCACCTACAAAATTAAGAAGGAAAACATAAATCACCTCTAAGACTACTTCTCTAGTTTTCAAAATTTAGAATTTTTTACTCCATGGGTAGGATCTTTTAAAAAATTTACAAGACTTAAAAATCTTTGGTTTCAAATATGATACAATGGACACTAACGTTGTGGTAGTTTGGATGAGAAATACTTCCATAGTTTCATATATTTGAATGCTTGGTCCCCATTTGGAGGAACTATTTGAGAATGGTTAAGAGGTATGGCCTTGTGAGGGGACAGGGATGTGGGTGTCACCTGTCTTTGATATTTCAAAAGCCATTCCTAGTTCTCTCTGCCTCCCATTTGTGGATCAGGATGTATTAGCAACTGCTCCAGTACCATACCTGTCTGCTTGCTGCCACTTTCTCGACCATGATGGTCATGGACTCTAACCCTCTGAAACTTTAAGACCCCAATAAACTTTTCTATAAATTGCCTTGGTCATGTTGTCTTATATAGCAATAAAAAAAGCAACAAAGAGAGAAGTTTAATTTAGAATTGTCATAAAGGAAGGAGTAACTTATATGCTTGTAATCCCAGCACTGGGAAGGAAGAGATGGAGGATCACCTTGAGTGATCTCAGCACTGTCTACTTAGTAAACGTTCTGGGCTAGGCAGGACTACATAGTAAATCACTGAGTTGTATTTTTCCCCCTTATTCTCTTGTGATTTTTTTTTGGGGGGGGCGGTGCATGGAAGGAACTAAAGAGAAATGGTATAATTATTTTAATTTCAAAAAACTAAAAACAAACTTTTAAAAACTTTTAAAAAAGTGACATTTTATAAAGATAATCATAACTTTATAAAGTTGACAAAACAAAGCCATGTTCTTCTGGATGCTTAAAATATTAGAGCACAAAGGTATACCCTTAACATGGGATATGTCCTTGTAAGATCAAAAGCCAACCAACAAAACTAAAAGCTAAGACAGAAGAAAATTCATCCATGTCTAAAGTTTCCTTTTTAAGAAAGATGGAGGAAATCATTGTCAATTCATGTAAAACTTCAATAATATAAGTACACACATGGAGTATATGACAGAGTTGTAATCTTTGGCCAAAGAAAGCAATCCCCTTCCTAAGGATTTCAACCATACCCGCTTAGCTTAAAAAACTAGCACACAGAAGAGACCAGAACAAAAATCAGATATACTTTAAATTAAAAATACCCACACAGGGATTTAGTTTAGAAAACATGCAATTCTAGGGTGACCTTCAAAATTTTCTAAAAGGCAAATGATTATACAGTAGTTTGTTTCTGAAGTTAAAGTATGAATCTCTCCACTCAAATTTTATATTCTTTCCTTTAGAGCACACTTCTGTCTTATCTGATATTAAAAAAAAAAAACAGTGATAGAAAGAGGGTCACAGTAGCAGGGTCCTACATTTGACAATCTATTCAAACTTTATCATAACTTTATATTTTATAAGAGAGACAGAACAAACTTTTAATCTGGTATTCAGTTACTAAAAGTTGCAGTATGCTAACCAGTATGGGGCAGTGTATGACTAACTTTCCCAAAAAACTCAAAGAAAGTCAAAAAATAAAATAAAAGTAAAAATACTAGCCATCAAGGATATTTCTCCCGCAGATCTTGGGATCTAAGTTTAATCATATTCATTCACCAGATCGAATAACCTAGGGGTCACCAGTCAACAATGAGCAATGGAGAAATTGAAAGATTTTCCTTTATCTAACCCTCTTTGACTAGGATCTTATTGCATAAATAGTTAAAAACACAAACAATTCTAAATAAGCTAAGGTAGGTCAATACTTCTGAAGAAACAATCTAATTAACTCAGGAGATTACTGAAAACAGAAGAAAATATTTACTGAAGCAACATTTTATATTTAACACACACTCTCTCAAACCAGAAAATATAAATAAAACAAGCTATTTATTGGAAACAACTGGAGTCAATTTTCTATATGACATGTTAACTTACCACTGAAATGCATTGTAATGGAAGTAGACCAAACCAAGCCCGTATAAAAATGCAGCATTCTATAAAAAAAGGAAAAAGAGACTTTTAAGGCAAATATTTATATGAAATGTATATTATACTGTTGGGGCAAAACATGGTATTCACAATGTTTTAAGCTCTTAAAATTCTTATGCTATGTAACAATATATTTACAATATATTTTTCAAACACTAAAATGACAATTATAGGTAAGCAGATGGCATAGAATCCAATCAACTTTGAAAAATATTCCTGGTTTCTGTCTAATCAAATTTGTTCTAGTGGGAAAAAACAACTAGTAGAATTCAATCAGCAAATTAAACATAAACATCTATTCTTCAGAGGAATGAAAATGCTTCGATTGTACTATCTTATTTTTTCTATTTGCATATGTATGTATGCTTTCTGTGCCTCCAGCCCCAGAGTCCCCAAATCTTGAAACTCTTAATTTTATGGTCATTAGCAAAAGGGGGTAGGGGGCAGCACTAAAATTCAACAGGAATTCATAGTATAACTCCACAACAAATTTTACCACTAATAAAAGAATTAGATAACAAAACAACACCTCCTGAATTACATTTATGGGTTCAACCACTGATTCTTTTTGTAGTTTAAAACACAGGAGCTACACTTACTCTTATCCATTTTATCTCCCTCTCATATCAGAGTATTGCTCCTAATTTAAGGCTAGCCTGGGCTGTGTGTAATGAGTACCAGATCAGCTAGGCTCATAATAAGTCCTTATCTCCACAAAACTAAAAGAAACCAAAACAACAGCAAAATCCTAAAAGTAATTAGCTATTTGGATATGAGAGGGTCTCACTTATAAAATAAGGCTCAAAGAAAAGCAAATGCTCAAGGAGATGAATAAATACTAAGCAGCAGATACAGTTTTTGTATATTTATCTAGGTCTAGGTGGCCAGGAAACCAAAACAGAGTCTCCATTTACAGCTTAACATACTGATCATTTAAGCTGAATAAACTTGACAAATATTATGTGCTAGAAGAATTTTATGACCCTCACCAACCCTTCACCTCTGAAAGTCCTAAGATTTGTAGATGCCAAGGTGTGAACATTAAGAGTTAATGAAACTTAGGAAACAGGTAGTACAGTGGTTGAGTACCTATATCTCTAGAATACCTGTGAGAGAAAGAGAAAATAAAATCTCTGATGAGGACACTTAGCTCATATCTCTACAAACTGACCTCTGATTGGGATTTGTTCTAATTTGCCGGTGACTCAGATAGGCTCTCCTGTTCCAGTCATCTTCCAGGAACCAGGATCCTGAACCAGGTTTTTTATTGGTGAGTCTCGGCACCAAATGTTGTGGCTTTAATTAATAATGGGGTCCCCGGTAACCGGTCCCCAGGGTCAAGACCACATGGTCAGGCCTCCATGGTGGGTCCCCAGCTTGCGCGGGAGGCCATGGCGGCAAATGGCAGCAGCAGCAGCGAGCATGAGACCAGATGGATAGATAAAGTTATAAGCATTTATTAAGATGGATTATGGAGGGGAAGAAACAGAAGAGAGAGAAGGAGGAAAAGAAAGAAAGAAGGGGAGGGAGAGAGGGAAGGGGGAGCGAGAGAAGGCCCTTCTGCCTTTCCCAAGAACGGTGAGGTACAGAAAGAGAATGGAACCGTGAACTACAGGCTTACAGGCAGACAAGGAGTGTGTGTGGCTTGCTCTTAAAGGGACAGGAATCCATTACATCCAATATCCTACTCTGGCCCCTGATCCACACCACACCCCCACACACCAACAAACACACACCAGGGGGCTAGGGAAGTATAATGAAAGCAATCCAATTTATGATAAGCTACAAAAAAAAATAAAATACCTAGGAAGAAATTTAACTAAAAAAGTAAAAGACATTCACAATGAAAATTACAAAAACACTAATGAAAGAAAATGATGACACCAGAAGGTAGAAAGATGTTTCATCTCCATGGACTGCAACAATAATGCCAAATGTACAAACTACCCAAAGTGATTCAGACTACAGACATCTCTTCAAAATAACAATGAAATAAAAACAGAAAATGCAAACTCATAAGAACACATGAAGACCCCCCCCCAAAAAAAATCACAAAATGATATTTGTAAGTTAGTTAATAACAAAGATGAGGTATAGTTGATTTCAAATTATGCTTTAGAGCTACAGTAGGGATTAGCAATGTACACAAAGGTAAGAGATCTCAGGAATAAAACCTTGCAATTAAGCAACTGATTCTCCACAAAGGAACCAAAAACATCACCAGAGAAAAGGTAACCTCATTAATACAAGATTCTATTCTATGCAGATGATTAAAATTGGACTATTATCTCTAACCGTGTGTTCAAATCAACTCAAAATTAAATAAAGATTTAAATTTCAGACCTGAAACTAGGAAGCTACTAGAAAAATAAATTCAGGAGGAATGCTAGTACAAACAATGGCATTAGGATCAGCATCTTTCTCAGCAGCTTAAGGATTAACTATTAACAGTGGGTTACTTTGCTTTACACCCCATACCTCTGTCTAAAAGGCTAAAGCAGACTTCTGAAAACTGAGGATCAGTTTTTGGATAACCCCTCAACTACTCATGACCAGCAACTGATGTGAACTGAGTTAACCTTTAAAATGATGGGATGTACCTAACTTCTTGGTTGTGCATTGTCCCATGATGCCCTTCCCTGATAGACAAAACTAGCAGTTATCGGGGAGTGCAGAGCTTTAGTAAACACCATCAGAAAGTGCCAGGGAGAAACAATGGGCTAAATACAAACAATAGTTTAACTGAAAAACCCTCTTAGTGGAAATTGTAAAAAAAGAAGTAATTTGTATCTGAGTTTTACCTCAAGATTGTAAAATATCTTCTGTTCATGCCTAATGCTTGCTTCTTGCTATAAAATGGGGAGTTGGAAAACTGCCCATTGCCACAGCCATACAAGACCATCTCTGGATAAGCTTTCTGTGCCCCATGGAGATATTCTTTTTTCCTTTTCTGGAATAAAACTTGCTTCTGGTTTAATAGACTTTGGTGGTCTGTCTACCATCTTTGCATGTGGACCCAACAATACTGATTTCCCTTTTCTAGTCTCTTTCCTACAGAAGAGACATTTTCAAGTAATCACAGAAAGAATTCTAATATTTTTTATAACAACCAATAATCTACCAAAGAAAACAAATAGGAAATAAGCATGAAAATGTGCACCAACCTTCCAGTAGTCAGACTGTAAACTGTAGTACCTCTGGTACGCAGATAATGCTAAAAGAAGGAAAATAATGAGTCACAATTATGTTTCATTTAAAGTCAATCAAAGTTTTAACAAACATTATTATAGTAGTTATTTAAAAGCTGCCTTTGCTGACATGCACTGGTTCTCACTTGAATCCACAAGGTAACTAAAGCAGGACAAAAGTCTGACATGTTTGCCTCCATTTTGTCTATATCCCACTTAACTTTAAAGGTAGGCATATTAGTCACTCCAGGAATATCAGTCTAAAAATTTGTGATATGTAACCCACCTCCTAACTTCGCCCTCTATACACTTCTTCCTCCTCAAGGCACAAAGAAATAACTGAAGCATTTTACAATATGAGATGAAAAAACAAACTCTTTAAAAGGAAGAAACACTGCTTTCATAAGAGAATTCAAAAAAAAAAAAACCAAGCAGGGGGCTCTAAAGAAATAAAATTTCAAAAATAAAATCATTATAGAATAATGCAACAGAAGGATAAGATTAGGAAGCTCAAGAGACTCCTCCCCCTCAAAAATGAACAAAAACTAAACAAAGAAACAAACAAAGAAATCATTTACTGGAGGACTAACTGCTCCTGCTAAAAACATCAAATCCTCTCTTGGGCCCAGCCCACAAGCTAACATTAGGATGAAAAGACTTAAAATAAATCTGCCTTCATTTTGTATCTATGTCCTTTACCTTTTCTCAGATTCCTGCCTGAATCTGCCTAACCTAACTTATTTTATTCCTGCCAAGGCTAAAGCCAAAGATACGCTGTTTCCAAAACGTCCAGTCACCTTAGACTTCAAAAAGGAAAACCTTCCTTGGACTTCACCAATAAAAATAATTATCCTTGAAGGTGAGGCTTCAACCAGAAACTAAAGAACTAATGTAATCATGTTGTAGATGATAGTGGACTGGTTCCGTCAGGGGACCAACCACCTTGTAGAACCAGAGCTGAGACAAAGAAGGACGGGACCACTTTTAACCCAGACTACTTAATTATGCTACCTCTTGTCCTCTATTTAAACCAAAGTCTCACTTTAGCACCCAGAAGACAGACCTAGGGGGGCCACAGAACTCCTTTATCTGCTTTCCACACTGTGGCTACAATGAATAGGTCATCTCTCTACTTTCCTCCATTACTCATTTGGTAACTGGTGGGTTAAGACCTAGCCTAGCCTTTTGGGAGGTATAGAAGCTTGGACTTCTACTCTTAAAAACTAAAATTACAATTTCAGAAAGGTCCCAGAAAGAAGGCTATATATTAGACTATAAAGGCTTACAACAGATTTATGTCCAGAAATAAGGAGATGGAACATTTTCAAATTTCTAAAGGAAGATTATCTCCACCAATAAAATTAAGATATCCACATTCTTAGTTCTGAGGAGAATAAAGGTAATTATTTTTCATATAATCAATAACTCAACCAAAAACACTTCCAGCATTGGGTATTAGCAGCCTTGGAGATATTTAAAAAGAACCCTCCCCGATAATCAAGAGTTTGTAAAACCAGAATCTCAAACTACTGGACTTTGACAACTGGTCACAGAATGGGATCTGAGTACATGTCTGCCCCTGGGTAGAGACATGATATTGTAAGATTACTATCTAGGTAGAGGCTTTCTGGTAAAGTACAAAGATAGAACACCATGCCCTCTTAACAGTTGGTATAAACATGCCAGCTAATTAATCATCTGGACAAGAAAACATCTTTCAAGAAGTTTATCTGTTCTTAAAACTTTGAAATAATAAGCCCTACCTAAACTACAGGTGGCACAATGGTCTCTGGACACTGAGCTCTTCTCTCTCTCTCTGGTTTTTTGAGACAGGGTTTTTTCTGTATAACAGCCCTGCGAACTCACAGAGACCCACTTGCCTCTGCCTCCCGAGTGCTGGGATTAAAGGTGTGTGCCACCATCACCCAGTTTACACTGAACTCTCTTACCCAGTAATAATGTTCTACTCCAGGATGGACTCTTTGACCACTCCCATCCCTTGAGAATAATAAACTATACCTTCTATACTATACTGAACATTTTGACTTCTGAAAAAGATCCCAAGGACTATGGAGTCAAGGACAGGTAATAGCAGAAGCTTTCCCAAAGAAAATATAAATCATTGAAAACTAGGAGACATAAATGAAATGAGCCTTTAAGAACACATAAGATAAATCCCAGGATAACAACTATACATGGGCTCCATGAACAGAGAAAGATCTATCCTTAGATTTTGCTGTCCCTTGTAACTGCCTTTTCAATCTGAGAACTGAAGACTCATTTAGGGCCGTATTTTTCTTAACTATGTACAGTCTGATGAACTTCTTTGTCTGATCTCTACATGCTACAAAATGGACAGCAAACAGCACCTACACACAGAAATATTAAGTACGCTGTGTTGATCTACTTTTTAAAATCACCCATCTGCTCCTTATGTTCCAAAGTTTCTAGTATTTGGCTATTAGTCTTACTCAATGTACTAACTTTAGGTATTAGGTTTGCCAGAATTCACAAATACCCTAATGTGGGAGGGTCCACCTGTATTTCTATGCTTTGATTGGTTAAATAGAGACCTGCCTGGCTTATAGTTAGGTCAACCCTTAGGTGGGCAGAGTAGACAGAACGGAAGTTCTGGGAGAAGAAGAGAGGAAGTGAGCAGACGCCACGAGCCACCGTCGCAGATGGATGCAGGTTAGACCTTTCCGGTA
>JAQHUG010000396.1:1444303-1489732 GCA_028555095.1 Dicrostonyx torquatus | reverse complement strand
TGAGAGCTAGCCAAGAAAAGGCTAGTGATAATAAGCCAGGCAGAGTTTAAATGAATCCAGTTTGTCACGTGGTTATTTCAGGTGCAGCCAGCCACTGAGCGGACCAGCGGCTGGGGGCTTGTGAGCTGGCGGCTGGGGAACATACAACCCACACACCTCTCCTCTCTCCTCTATTTACAACACCCTAACCCACTTCTCTTCCTCAAAAACGGCTCTTGTAGGATCTAGAGATAGCTTAGTGAGAACAAATTGCTCTCACAAAGAACACAGGTTCAATTCCAAGCACCCATATAGTAGGTCTGTAATTATAGTGTCAAAGGATTTAATGAGCTTCAATGCCCACTTCTGGTCTCTGTGGGCACCAGACATGTACATGACACACAGACATACATTCAGGCAAGCTCCCATACACCTAAAGAGAGGGAAGGCCACACTGTTATAAACAGCAAAGTAACCAGAAGCTAGACCATGACTCAGAATCTCTTGATTAGTTCTACTAAGAACCTACTACTATCATTGTGACCATAGGGCACTTTCTGTACACAGCTGTATTTGTGTTTATTCTCAGATAGTCTGTGTACATGGCATCATTCTAAAACTCAATGCAAGCCTTGAACTCCCAACCCCCTCTTGCCTCAGCCTCTAAATGCTGTGCTTCTAGTATGTGTCATAAGACTTGGCTTGTTACTCAATTTCCCCAAACTAGACAATATATTATTAGAGATAATTTTATCAGTGGCCCTAATAAAATGAAAAAAGAACACTGAGAAAACACTGAAATTTCAGACAGAGTACATCCATGAAGAAAAGTAGAGAATAGTTGAAGAAAACATAGGCTACACCACTATTGTTCCACTTTTTTCATTTTTGTTTTTTGAGATATGGTTTCTCTACATAGCCCTGGCTGTCCTGGAACTACCTCTGTAGACCAGGCTAGCCTAGAACTCACAGAGATCCAACTACCTCTGCCTCCTGAGTGCTGGAATTAAAGGCATGCATCACCACCACCCAGTAAACTCTGCTTGGCTATTATCACATATCTTAACAAGAAACCTTTTCATTTGAATAATAGTAGTCTTTCTTTTCCCATTAAAATTACACTAACCAAAATACCACTGAAAATCAAACTATGATTTAACTTTTCCAGCGTTGCAGAAACCTGTTTTACATATTCCAATCCCTGGTGCTACATATAGTGTACCTAGTACTAATTAGAACAAACAACAAGCATTTCTATAGTGAATGGTATGACTGACATTTCAGATTATGTTTCCAGAACATTGGCAAACTCCCATCACCGATTTTAACAGTGTTGCTCCTAACAATCTCAGTGATAATATTAGTCTAGAAATGTGCCCATGAACTGTGTTCCAACTACCACTGACTTATATATGAAAATCATGGAAAGGTTTTGGCCCAACCACTGGAAATGATTAAGAAAATATACCATAAAATACCACCACAAGAGGAGCTGTTTCCCTGGCACACAGAAGAACCAAATGGAAAGAAGTTAGATCCTTCTTGACTTGACACTACCTAGAACACAACTCACCTATTAACTCTGTAATTGTGTGAATATATTTACTGTACAAGGTAGTCTTTGACACTTGTATCCAAAAATCATTATATTCAACAGACATCTGGGTCTTTGACAGATGTTAGAATAAAAAAAACACAAAGACTTATATAGTATGATCCCATTTAACTGTGAGTTACCTGGAGTGTGTTTTCAATGACCTAGTTATTAACACCTACTTCTTGACTACATAAAATTTATTTTCAGAATTAGAAACTCTTAAAGAAATCATAATACCATCCATATTAAATGAAACTGCATTACAAGAAGTACACTCTTATTAGTGATTGGTAGAAACATGGCATCTATACAACAATGTGTTGAATTAATAAATATGAAATGACAAACTCAGAGTTGGTACACTAAATTGCAAGAAGAGTTATAAATGAGGCATTTCTTCCATCTATCTTTCTATTCAACTACATACTTTCTCAGTAATTATACTTTACTTCCATTAAGTTTGATATCTTATTTTAAGATCCTAACAAATTTTGTGTTTCTTAATCCACATATGTCAGTGAGAGCCTATAAAGGCTATACAAGTACCTATCACCTGGGTCTCTGTAGTAAAATCTCTTCAAGCAGTCCTTATTTCTAATCTTTATGTTTTTTTTTTAAAAAAAAAGTTCTTAGATCACTTTAGGTATTTGTAAGAATGATACAAATCTCCATTTCAATATTCTTGTTTCAAATCTGTTTCAGAAAGACTGTAGCAAATTCATCAAAAACTGTTTTGTTTTGTTTTGCTAGACAAACTTACTATCAATTATTAGAAAATAGACCCTTTTTTGGTCTTACACTATAAATATTTCACAACTGTCATTTAACTAAAGAAAGCAAGCTCAGGCAAAATTTCTACAAAGTACCAAATCTTGGCATATAGCCTGTCTTAGCAATTTCTAACTAAGTACAAAAACATCCCAAACCTACTTTGCCACAATATGACAGGTAAGGGATAAGAGGGTAATGAGGGAAAGAGGTCAATTACTTGAAGGAAAAAAAAAAAGAAGAAGAAATACACGCCAACTAAAATGCATGTTTCTGAAATTCCATCCCAAATCTTTTACCTCATAATTTCAGCCTTTTTAATAATTGGTCAAGGATGTTATAGCTTCATTTCTCCCTCAGTGCAATACTAGTTCTAGTCTCCAGCTTCCAAAGGTGTTGATCCTAAAGTCAATTCCTTACTAAATAAAGGCTACACTCCCATGGGAATCTAATATATAGCAATAGGCCAAGTGTATTGGGCATCAACTTTGCTGGAATCTTGCTCTTTTTAGGTTAAATTGCTAGAAGCAAAATGACCAAACCAAATGAAAAGATTACTTTTTAAACTCTCTATAAATATTATCAATCAAAAAGACTAAGAGAATGTTTTTAACAAAGCTATTTTTCCTTCTACATAAATAAAATTTATCTGGAATGACAAATATACATCAGCAGTAAGATAACCATATCGTATCGTTAACTAACCAAAAATGTTTTAGAAATTCCTTTAAGACAGGAAGCAGGTGATATCAGAATCATAAATACAGCAAAATAACAGCCCAAATATTCATAAAATAGGTTCTACAGTTTACTATGACAAGTATAGCGGTGAGGTTTTTTGCTGTTTCTTTCTTTTGGGAGATAAGGGGCTGAAACGGGGTTTCTTTGTATAAGTCTGGGTATCCTGGAACTAGCTCTTAGACCAGGCTAGCCTCAAACTCATAGAGATCCAAGGGTCTTTGACTCCCTAGTGCTGTAATTAAAGAAGTGTGCTACCACCGCCCAGCTTTGCTTTGTTGTTTCTGAAAGAAACTAAACTCATGGATATCCTGAGTTCAGGGAATTTTTAAAAAGTATTAACAAATCCAGGCATATAATCATTCTCTGATTAACAAAGAAGTCCCCCTACACATGTATATATGGAGCACTATACTCAAAGATTTACATATTCACTATATGGTTCATGGTAACTTATTTTTTTTAAAAAAAGTATGTTTTATCATATGTTTCCTAAAATTAAATGTCTATTTAGCTGAGGTCAGCACTCTTATCGTGTGCCAGTTACAAAGAAAGTAGTATACCTAAGGAAAGAAACGCCTTTGAGTGTGGGTGGGTACACGCCAGAGGGAAGTATTCTACTTAACATTGGCTTAGTTTTAGAAATGCATAAAAGAATGAACAGGGGAATAAAAATCACTAGTTTAATATTTATTTTAAATGCTATACATATTTCTATGTGTGTGCCTGAGTGTATGTACATGCATCGGCACACACCTGCAGGAGCTCCAAAAAGGAAGAAAAAAAGTGTTAGATACCCTGAAACAGACTGTTGTTATCTACCAACAGAAATCAGGCCACTTCTTTTAACCACTAAGCCATGTCTCCAGTCCTAGCTTGTAGTTTTAAAAAAAAAAAAAATTAAAGAGGGAACATGGTCCTCAAACTCCCAAGGTGATCTGAAAAATGCATAATGATCTGCTAGTTTGAAATATACTGATATATACCCATTCTCCTCCTCTTCTATTAAAAATTAAACTACTATCTCCAAGCAAAAGGCAACTAACTAATCTAATCTATACAAAGGTAGATGGGTATTTAGAGTACATATTTTTCAGTGGCTTGCTGATTACTCCCACCAACTAGTTTGTCAGCAGTGGAGATACTACATGCCTATATTCAACCTTCCAAAACAGAAAGAAAATTTCCAAATGCCTCTCAGTTCTTTGTTACCTTCACAGACCAACTTTTTGTTTGTTTGCTTAATCATTTGTATTATAAGACAAGCTCTCAACTCTGTAACCCAGTCTAATCTGGAAGTCACTATACTGGCCTCAAAGTCACAGCAATCCTCCTGCCTCAGCCTCCTAAGTGGTGGGGCAATAAACATGAGCAATCATACTTGCATGCATATATAAGCTTATATGTATGCTTGCAGTTGTGTGCACATGAGAGCAGGTGACCACAGATGCCAAAGGTGTTAGACCCTCCTGAAAATGGAGCTAGAGTTTGTAGGTGATGGGACTCAAAATTTCATCCCCTGAAAAGCAATAATACATGCTCTTAAATGTTGAGCTATCTAGCTCTCCAGCAACCCCTAACTAAACATTTTATGAATTTAAAATGTAGCTAAATTCACTGAAATAAAGTTTTAAGAGTTAACGGCTGGAAAAATTGCTCAGAAGATAAAGAAATGTACTTGTGGCCTAAGACCAACTCCAAAACCCAAATGATAGGTAAAACTAACTACAATTTGACCCTTTGACCTCTACACCCATGTTATAACATGTACATATATGTGTGCAAGTACACAAATAAATTAACCAATTAATTAATTAAATAGGAAGTTTAAAATAAAATTAAAAAGTTAAAAAATACATGATTTAGTAAGGTCACTAAATGACACAGAGCACTATATATGGGCAGTTCAAGTCTAGGCCCCTCTTTATGTGTTGTCAAGCTAATGTGCTCTCTGTGTACATAAAGGTGTAGCATTAAACCAAAATAGATTTCATAGAATTATATATACTTCTAATATAATAGCTCCCTTTAAATAAGTTATCAGCTTCAACTGATATTAAAACATTATCAGGCCAGCAAGATAACTCAGTAGGTAAAAAGTACTTATCCACCAAGCCTGACAACCTCAGTCCCTTGATACCCTCAAGGTGGAAAAAGAGAAATGACTCCAAAATGCTGTTCTCTAACATCTACAGCACATACATACTTCACACACAAAAAAAATGAGTAAATAAATAAATAGATGCAACAACAACAACAAAACCATTCTGAGTGTCAGAATATTGAACGAAAGCTAAGTACTAGCCAGTATCAATCACTTAACAATCCTAAAATTCCTGAGCGATCATCTAGTACTTCTTTCTGCCTTTTACATACTAGAAGACAAAAACTCAGGGATGTTTATAGAATCTGCAACTATAAATAATGCAGCTAAACTGGGACTTAAGTCTAATTTTGAATTTCACAAATTATGAATGTTTCAGACTAAAATTCTACTTCCATTAGGAAAATGTGTGACCTGACACAAAACTGGCATGATATGGCATGATACAATAATAATGTGAAATACCAATAATCCTTTACTCTAGCCCTAAAACTTTCCATTAAGTACTCTGCCCACGTTTGCTGAAAACAAACACATCTACTGCATAAAGATGTTTAATGTTACCAAAAGTTTAAATGTTATCCCTTGTAAGACCAGTTTTCCTTTGCTGTGGAATTTTCCTTTTGTACTGCAGGAGGGTGGGCAGCTTTTTTAACTTCCTGCATAAATAATGGTTTAATTTGGCAGTTTAGTTCCTTGAAAAAAAGCACCCCTCAGAGGATTGACTACTTACTATATTCAGATATATAACTTAGCTATTTCTTGATGAAGAACATTTAAGTACATAAAATAGTTTTATTTAAGGTTCAAACTCATGTGTTCCTTTTTCTGTGTTATTTGCCTTAATAGTAACATGACTATAGGTTAGAATTTTATTCAAATACTTTCTAGTTAAGATGGACAAGATTTACAGGAAAAAAAAAAAAACAGTAAGAAAACTAACTTCCTATATGCACTAGAGGAGCTTTTGCTCTCAGTTCACCCCTCAATGGAGCTTTGCAATTGCTAAGCAAGCACTACCACTGAGCTAAATTTTAAACAATGTTTAAAGGAGGCATTTTCATGGAGCAAAACAAAACCACAATGCAAGTTTTGTACATAGTGGGTTTCTTTTTTTTTTTCCTAACAGATCTTATTTTATTATTTACCTGGAGCCAACGTGATTTTCCCAATTCCGTCTATTCTGTTTTCTCTTACTATTTACTATATAGCTCATGAATTTATAGCTTCTTACAAATGAAAATGACAGTGCCCTTCATAATTATAATTACTTGAAATGCATATATGAATCAAAGAAATCAATAAGAAAACAAGTTACCTTTTGGATAATCTTCCAACAAGAGGTTGAAATGACCCAATTGACAAAAGAAATCAGACTCCACTTTTCCTTCAGCTTTTAAAATCAGAGATTCGTAGCAGCGAACAGCCTAGAAATAAAAGACCACAAATGTTTAAGAGACAGGTAAAAATACTAAGAACACATTCTTTCCCTAAGAATGCATATATCTTCTACTAATCATCACTCAGGAAATCAATGAACTTTTCCTATATATCCATACATCAGGACATCATTCTTTAAAAGGAATAGCTTAAGTATTTAATCAGAAATTCCACTGATAAGGGCATAAATATCTTTTCTCATCTACAAAACTGCAAAAATATTTGACAAATCAAATAAAGGAGCACTTTGACAATTTTGTTCATAAGTTACAAATATAAACTATTACTATATAAACCTATTCAAATCAAACAATATTCATCTTTCCTACAGGCATGAAGAATTTAACTGAATTGGGTGACAAGTCATACAATCTCTGTAGTAAGAACAGCTACCATTTATACTTTAACAGTTCACATTTTACCAAAATCTATACCAGATTTAAACTACCTTACAATTATCTTTTCCTTGTTATAAACTCAAAACACTAATTCTAACTCTATCTTACAGTCCCAAAATATTTTTATATATACACTCATATTTCCTTTCTCAGAAAACAAAATTGTTGTGGCTGTTGACTCCCTTGAACTCTGAAGAACACAAATGACAGAAGAGAGTTTGATGACATATCCCAGTCATATGCTACAGATCTTCAGGAACTTATTCTCTCTTACCCTCAGACCTGATAAAATGATTAAGATTAAGTCACCAGAAATGGCTTTACTGACAACCTAAATTCAGATCTCCATAGCCCAAGTAAAAAAGTCAGACTGTCCTCTGACCTCCACACTTGCACATAAATACCCTCACACAGGAGCATGGACACACACAAAGACAGATAGACTAGAGGAAGGGAGGGAGGGAAAGGAAAAAGGTATGGAGAGAAAGGAAATTTCTCTAAGAGTTCACAGAGTACTTGGCACAGAACTAGATACACTTGTTTCTTCCCTTTCCAGGTAACAACAAAGCTCTTAGCCCTATGATATTTTAGATAATATCAAAATTTCCTTAGATAAATACTCCATAATGTTGCTGTCGTAAGGCATCCTAGTGGTCATCAAATAAAAAAAAAAAGTTATTGCTCAAATCTCTGGGTATCCTCTCATTTGGCAAATACAAAGAAAGAAATTCAAGAGTTTCCATAATCATTTAAAACACCATTTCACTATTATCATAAAAATTTCCTGGAATGTCTACAGAGCCTTGAAGTGTAGGGAATCGAACAGTTTCAAAATGTATATATTAAATTTACTATCCCGACAAAATTTATCTGTCAACAAGTTTGGAGAACCTATTGCAAGCAATGTATATCCAGGCTGATCTTAATATACCTCAGAGCTACAAAAGAATTGTCTCTTTGACAACTAAATGTGTATGTAGCAAATCAGAAGAACTGAGAACTACTAACCAATCCACTTCTCTATAAAAGAATCTGGATTCTATAGTGAAGTCTCAGGAATTACTATAATTTAAAGGCACAAAATTTCAAGAGCCTCTTTATACAACTCTTATCAGACAAATGGTTTGAGTATAAAAATACAAAATCAGTTATTGAGTACAGTGAGGGAAATCCTAATTTTATAATAAATAAAATGTTTATAAAGTTAGTAACAGTATTATAATTAAAGTTTTCATTGAAATAATTTTTTGTAGTTTTAGTTTTTTTTAATTACATTTTTATTTATCCTCTCCCCTGTGTGTGATCACCCATGCTATGATGTGTATGCAGAGGCCATAGGCAACTAGCATAATCAGGTTCTCTCTTCCCACCATGTGGGTCCCAGGGATTGAACTCAGGCTTTGAAGCAGGCACCTTTACTCACTGAGCCATTTCTTGGGCCTTTGCTTTCTGAAACACTTGGTGAAATATACAGACACTTCTCCTCCCTGACAATTTCTTGCTATTGATTTCTATTAACTTTATAAGCAAATATATTTCTGTGGTGAAAAAGTATTCAGAAAAATACAAAAATCTTCTTTAATGATTTAAGCAAACAAAAAACAAAAACTCCTTATTGCCTTTCATGTCACAACTATTATGATCATATATTGCTTATGTTCTATTTCTCATAAAACAGAGGAATACATCTAAAACTATTATATACACCTCTGATCATCCACAATACATTAACACCAGACAAAATGCAAAATACGAGAATTTCTAACTAGATTGGAATTTTCTTAATAACTTCCCCTATATATTTACTGCAAACCTAGTAAACCAATGCTGGTAGTGAAACATGATGGTGCAGAAGACAATCAAATGAGACTGAAAAATGAGTGGAAAAGATTTCCAAACAGCTTATGTTAGCATTTCATAAATACCTCATGTATTTATTTGATTTTTGGTAATTCTGATACTAGATACAGGCAAATGGTAATATAATTTTTAAGCAATATTTAAAATAAAAATAACAGGGTATTTCTCAAAACTCATATAATAATATAGAAAAAACGGTATTGTTTATAACAATATTTTTCAATCAAAGGGTTTGGGTTGGCAAAATAGTTAACAAGCGACAAAGTGCTTACTTTACGACCTGCCTTTGCTTATTCAGAAACATCCCCTACCTCTCCACTCCCTTGTAGGAGGAGACAAGAATCAACTGGAAGCTGTCTTCTGCTCTCTGATCACCCATATGCACACTCATTCCTTCTTCACCACTTCAACATGCTGGATAATGATGACAGTGGACACAAATTATTTGTGAAAAATAAAAAAGATTAGTAATACTATGAAGATATAATTAGTTGTTTAGATTTAGAAGCTCACTTAAATGTCTCCTCACCAAAAATACTTCAAAAAAAAAGTATTTCTTATTCAACGGATAATTTTTAACCTAGGTATAGTGATATATACAACTTAAAAAAATGAGGAAGATCTCAAGTTCAGGGATTCAGGATCAGTTTAGGAAACATAATGATGTTCCCATTCAAAAAGAAAGGGTATGCACTTTTATTATTCATCATATTTTTGATATTTTACTTGAGAGTTTCAAATACTGTATCTATTATACTGTATTTATATCATTTCCCCCCCACTCCTCCCCTGCCCCTACTACTCCTCAAATTCATTGCTTTTTATTACACACACAGACACACACACACTCACACACAAAACTTCACTGCATTTTGAATGCTGCAGGTACACAAGTAAAATCCTTGCTAATACAGACTATGCTTATACATGACTTCAGGATAAAGTGACTATAATGTAAAACAAATATTAATAACACAAACTCTAGAAATTATATGCTCATGCTTATAGTTGCCCATATAAAAGTTTTAATTTGCTCCACTTCTCTGTATTTTCTAAATTTTTCATAACTACATTATTCCTTTGCATAAGTCATTTAAAATTATGCTCTCCCTTGTAATTTAACCTATATCTTTAATATCATGATCTGAATGTACTAATATACATAAATATAACTAACAGCTATATTTTTAATCTATTTACAGAGCAAATACAAACTTTTAAACTGAAAGAGTATTCAATCTATATATTAAATATTAGAAAGGCAACTTTTTCAGTTTATAAATAAAAGGCCTATAGAATTAATAAACTGGGCTGGAAAGATGGCTCAGCAGTTAACAGCATTGCCTGCTCTTCCAAAAGTCCTGAGTTCAATTCCTAGCAACCACATGGTACCTCACAACCACCTGTAATGTGGTCTGGTGCCCTCTTCTGGCCTGCAGGCATACATGTAGACAGAATATTGTATACATAATAAATATTTTTTAAAAAAGAATTAATAAACTATCTTATCTTTATAATGACCAACATTTTCCACAAAATTCATAACAGAATTTAACAATAGCTTATTTATAATTGTAAACATATACATATTTATAATTTATTATCTACTACAAAGAAAAAACATATTGGGAAGGATAATAAATAATCGTTGTATTTTGGAGGCATAGAAAAATGAATTAAGATCACTCCCTTTCCCCAGCTATTAAGAAAATTGAAATGTCCTCTCATTATACTGCCATTTTCTACAGTAGTCAATGTAATTTGCTTTAGTAACTGCTTTACTTTTACTATTTGAAAAATCAGTTGCTACAAAAGAGTAACATTAGCAACACCCTCCATTTCTGCTGGACCTTTCTGGCTTTTTGTGCGCTAGAGGTCAAACCCAGGGTCTAGTGCCTGACAGTCAAGTCCTCTACAAGTGAGCCACAGCCAACTGCCACCTATTTCTAAAACTTACACGAAGACAAATGTGTGCCCCCCTTTCTTTGATATGTATGAGTGTTTTGTCTGCATGTATACCTCTGTATCACATGGTGTTTTGCCTACATGTATGTACACACATGTTCCTGGTATCCACAGAAAGCAGAAGAGGGTGTCAGAACCCTCCCCCCGCCCCCGAAACTGGAGTTAGTTGTGAGCTGTCATGTGTGTGCTGGGAATTGACCCTAGGCCTCTATAAGAACAAATGCTATTGACTTCTGAGTCAACCCCTCTAATTATTTTTAATATGAAATACTGGGCTTAGGTATAGCTTAGTGACTGGTAGAGCACTTGGTTCCATTCATATCACAGCAAAAAATACATAAACATTAAGTATGAATCTTTTATGTTTAGTATCTAACATAACAGTTAAAAGCCACAGAGAAACCCTGTCTCAAAAAAAAAAAAACCTTGATATTTAGAAATATTTTAGAAGCACTACATACAGGAAACATTTAAGCAACTTTATTCAACTTAAAAGATTAAGTGAAGTGGCTCAGTAGCATATAAGTCAAAGGAACAATATAAATGTCAATTAAAGGGCTGAAGAGATGGTTCTGAAATTAAGAGTATATTGCTCTTGCAGGACTCGAGTTCAGTTCCCAGCACCCACATCAGGGAGCTCAGAATCACCTGCAATTTCATCTGCAGGGGATTTCAATGCCCTCTTCTGGCCTGTGCTGATATCTACACTCACATGCACATACACACATAATGAAAAGTAACTGTCTTAAATGTAAATTAAAGTACTCCAGTGGTTTTAAATGAGCAGAATCTCTTAAATTGCATCAGAACAAGCATGTGGTCCCCATCATAATTTCTAAAAGTTAGTCACAAACATCCAAGATGGTTTAGTAGACTTATAAGGGTATATTGGCAGATGATAAATCAGATGAAACATGCCAGCTTTAAAAAAAAAGCGCTCATGGCACAAATTAATAAAGTAAATTTTACAGATCAACAGCAATCATTAGCTCCTTAAGGTCTGGTACTAACAGCATTATCTAAGTTACCTGAGTGCTATATTTTTTCTTTCTTAGAAAAATGGGGTTGTATACAGTTCAGGTTGGCCTCAAACTAAGTCTATCCTTGAACTCCTGACCCTCCTGCCTCAACTTTTCCAGTACCAAAATTACAGGCATTAGCCACTACACTAGAGGCTTCAATGCTACATTTTAACAGTTATGTCATGACATACAGGACTAAAAGTATGGTGAAGGACGTGGAAAACTGTTGTATTAAACGTTATCTGGAGCAGGGTGGGGGATGTTTGTTAGCTCTGTGGTAATAGAGCAGTGGCAAGGTGCTTGAATAGAATGCCTAAGGCTCTGGGTTGAGTTCAGATACTTTACATTGTCAGGAAAGAAGGATAGTTAAAACATCAACAATAACAACTTAAAAGCAAGTTTGAGCTCAATATGAAAGAAAAATGTAAGGATACCTAATATTGAATGGAACATCCTAGACAATGCTCAATGCAGAAAGAATAAATTGTAAACTACTAAGACTGGACAGACAAGATGACTCAACCTCTAAAGGTACTCGATGCCAAGCCTGATGACTCAAGTATGGTCCTCAGAACCCACATGGTAAGAAAGAACCAGGCCCCCACAGACACTGTAGTATAGATATTTACACATAAAAAACTTTAAACTTAAAACGTTAAAATAAATATATATATTATAGATGGCCCAGTAGGTAAGAAGTGTTCCAAAGGAACCAATTTCAATTCCTATCACCCACATGTTAGCTAGCAGCCATTTGTAGCTCTAATTCCATAGGAATTCTAGCCTCCAAGCATGTGGTACACAGACGTAAATGCAAACAAAACACCCACAGACATAAAATAAAAATAAAGTAAATCATATATATATTCCATATATATAAACCATATATATATATATATATATATATGGAATTACCCTACAATGGGGAGATAATGCCCCCACCAGACACCCCATGCAACCAGATATAAACCCCAATGTCAGGAGCAGGTTCCCTGTTTCTGAGCTGTTTGCTAATTGGGTCAGATAGAGCCCTCCACCCCAAGCATTACAAACTATTGCCAAAACTCCTGACTACCTTTCAGAACCTGAGAGTAAGACTCTGTTGCTGAAGACACCACAAAATTTGAATCATAGAACATGGAGATACCACAAACTGGTACTTACCAGCAAACTTCATCCCTACTGGCTAGCATCCATGCAGCTGGCAGGTTCTATGCATGCAGCCAGAGGAGAAAAGCAAGGCTCAATCTCACCCAGCTATGAATCCTGCAAAGTACAACAATGACTGGCCTAGCACAATAGTGGCACAAATATTATGGGAGTTATCAACCACTTTCTAAGTGCATCAAAGACTTGCCTACTCCATAATGGAACCCACACACTGCACTATTAAAGGGGCCAAGAACTTATACCTAGATAGGGCCCTAGGAACAACCCATTACTATTACTCTGCTAAATGGACATAGTATTAAAAGAACTCCTAATTACTGATTGATACACCCAAAGATCAGAACATCTCAAATCTTCAACAAAGAAACTTCTTGACATTTAACACAGAAGCCCCCAACTGACCAAGATACAGAGAAAAGCCTATAGAATGTTCAACCCCAAACCAGGCATTAATATCTCATCACAAAGTTAAAGAATCTTTGCAGAAGAAGGATAGATCGTTAAGAGCCAGCAGTGGTAGACAACTTCATGGAAACAGTATTTTCCAGACATAACAGAGCAGATATCCACATGCACTCACAGTGATTATGACACCGTGCATGAGACCTGAGTAAACTACAGCCAAACAAAACTCCAGAAATCAGAAGGTGGATATGTAATCCCACTACTAGCTACGATGTTACTAGTATCTGGTGGCTACTGAAAGTAGTAAAGTCAGGTGTCTGGTTTTGTTTCTAATGTTACCCATAGGAGGCTGACCACAACCAGAGCAGGCCCCAATCCCCAAACTAGCTGGCAACACAAACTGGATTCAAAAGGATATCGGATGTAATCTCAAAATTGGGTGGGAAGTAAGGGAAAGTACTAAACTACTTAACTGAGAGAGAGAGACTCTTTATTTTGGGTAAAATACACTACATTTTTAAAATATTCCTTAGGTTTCTAAGAATCCATATAAAAGCCCAAGAATTATGCAAGAGAAAAGTATAATGTGAAAATTTACATAAGATTCAACATTTTGCCCCATCCCAATCCATGTAGCCAGGATGGGCAGAACTCAGCAAAACGTACCAACAAGGAGCCCACCAGGCACCATAGGTGGCTACAGGCAGCTGGGCACTATGATGATCTCTTTGTGATGAAGAAGCATGGCCCATCCCAGCATCACGGTGACCTGACAGGGACTAGAAGACCATACGAAGGCCTGGGGATGTCCACCCAAGACTCCAAGGAGAAAACACAGGCCCATTTGGTATCATGCAGCACCAGCCAGGTTCTCACTATTAAGAGTCAGCAGAGGAATAGTAAGGTGAGTATGGGGGATAGAGAGAGAGGCAGAATGGTTCAAGTCCTGTGGAAAGAGGCATATCTGAAGAGACAAGAGGAATGGAGCAGACTTAGATGGTGAGGGAGCTGACCCCTTGACAAGTGGCAACACACAGAAAAGCGAGTCCTGCACTTTGTCTGGGCAGCACAGCAGAGATAACCCTGTTGATGAGAGCACAGGTGAGCCAACCCTGAGGATGTGAGCGTGGGAGACCTAGGCTCACTCCTATCTGCCACACGCAAGGAATGCTGGGGAGAGTTGACCCACCCACCACCATCAATGCCTGGGGCAGGTGTGAGAACTGGCCCTTAGGTTACAAGAGCAGGAGAGCTGTCCCATTCCCACCCAACTGCATCACTTGGGAGAGCAGGTTCTGTGCCCCACCGGGGTAACATAACAGAACCAGGCTTGTTGGTGGAGGTGTTGAGTCAGCTGTCCTCACTACTCATCTGTCATGTGATGATGGTCTTGGAGAGTGAGAGATGCCCCCCCCTTTACCCCTCGCCCCTTACTGCCCTCAACAGATAAGAGTGCTGACCCTCCCCTTACCAGCTAAAGCCCTCAGGAAATGGGTCCTGCACCTTGCCTAAGCAGCACAGCAGAGCTGCCCAGTGGTAGGTGGTGATGGTGACCCCAAGCCCAAGGTTATGAGCAAAGGAGAGTGTTCCCATTACTCATCAGACACGTGGTAGCATGGACGGAAGAGCAATGCCCTCCCCACCACACCTCCTGCCCATCAATGCCTGGGGACAGGTCTGGCCTTAGGGTCATAAGAGTGGGGGGGCTGTCCCTACCCCTCACCATCACTCGAAAGGGTGGCTCCTGTATCGTGGCCTACACAAAACAACAGAGCTGGTCCTAATGGTATATGTGTGTGATAGTCAACCCTGAAGGTGTGAAAGCAGGAGAACTGGCCCCACCCTTGGCTTATTTCTAAGAGGTGAGTTAGCTGGGACAATGCTGGTGGTGAGGACAAGGGAAAACTAGCTGGCGGACCAACCCTAAAGCAGTTGCCCAGGCCCAGAATCAGGGTTAGGACTTACCCCACCCCAACATTCACTCCATCCATGATCTACTGGAGTTTGTGAAGGAACCTGACCTGCAGACCCAAAGCTGCAGGATCTCCACAACACAGGGAAAAATAGGATATCGAAGAAGAGTCCTAATGAGAGCCCAGTACTAATAGTATAGCAGAAGCCAGAGGCCTCAAACAAGACTTGTAAGTAAAGATATATGGAGAGAGGCGTTTACTGTGTAATTCACTGTTACACGGCAGCTTCCATGAAGCGATTTTAAATTTTTCTTCCTTGTTTTCCCTTTTATCACTTAAGTTTTGTCTGCAAAATGAGTTTGAGAGGCTAGCTGAAGAAAAATGTGCATGTACTTATTACTGACCTACAGATGTGAGAACAGTTTGGTTAGAATTTGAGATTCCTCCTGCCTCATCCAGTCCAGTGCTGCTATTAAACAAATGTCCACTATACCTAACTAAAGTTTTGTGGATTGATTATTATGTTAAAGACTGAATTAGACAATATGTACAATTAACTTAAAACATTTTGTTTTATGCTAGCCACTAATCAAGGAACACCAACTCAGACCTGAACTTAACTGGCAGCTAGACATTAAAAATGAAAGCAAACAAATACCTAGCTTCTTATTTTTCTTATTCTCTTCCACATCCTTTTCTTCTTTTCTACCCATCTGCCTTTCATACCCTTCTTTTTATCACTCTCGTTTCATTATCTGCGTTCCTAACTAAAGTTGTTTTCCAACAGTCACTTTTATTCTACAAATTGTCTAAATGTCTTGCTTTACTAAAATCAGAAAGAGGAGACAAACTAGAAAAGGAACTTGGATCTTTATTAAGCCTCCAAGCTAAGAACTCGTTTTTACTTAACAGCCAGCATGCTTTTCCCCTTTGGACATTTAGAAAGCAAAATCTAAGGGTTTATCCTCGTTCAAAAATTTTTCTCTAATCTCCCTTTACATTAGTCCTATCAACTTAAATATCTTCGCTTCTATACATTGAACATTTATGTCATAACCATTATCCTTTTTTCTTTCTATCATATCCCAATTCCTAGCATTACAACATGGGCACAACTCAATTCACCAAGGCTCTTTCATTTCTATAGCCCAACTCATACCTGAAACAAACAAAAGCTACTTTTTTAAGCAGTACTGTTAAAAAAATAACACAACAACATTGTTTATTGCTACGGTTCCCGGCAATAAGATCCAACTATACATAGCCTACTGAATATTTAAGTTCACTCTCATTCAGTATATTAAAATGTTTTGCCTAATTTATTCCTACTGTGTATTATCTTCCAACACTGTCATCCCACAAATTCCATCATTTAGTCACCCCTAAGAAAAGGTAAAATATACAACTATCTATGACATAGTCCACTAAAAAGACTTGTGGGGAAGGGTTTGTGCACGCCTTTAATTCTAGCACTTGGGAGACAGAAGCAGGCAGATCTCTGTGAATTTGAAGTCAGCCTGGTCTACAGAGTAAGTTCTAGGACAGGCTCCAAAACTACACAGAGAAATCCTGCTTCAAACACAGAAAAAAGAAAATATTTTTTAAAAGAAATTCAGATACCATCAGAAAAAAATTGTTTCTGCCAATCATTATTACCACCATCACCCATTTACTTATCATATTTCCAGTGTGTAGCACAACAAAATATATGTAATCTATATAAAATATAAGATGGTATGTACCCATACACAAAACAAGTACATTCACAAGTGAATTTCTCTTAATTCTATGATTTATTGTAGTTTATTCATTTTAAATCTGCAAGGCAAATTCTAAGTAAACAAACTATCCTTTATATTCGCTTTTATAAAAACTATGATTTTAAAGTTAATATTCTTCTTAAAAATATATCTCATGTATCTTTGTGAATCAAGTATATTTGTCCCTTTCCATATACTCAGTGATGCCTTTACATAAGGTTTTAAAACAATGAAAGTATATTTAGGAATTTTACATGTAAAAACCACCTGAATTCAAACCATTTGAGGAAGTCACTGAAAAAAAAAAATCACTTAAACTGACAATCTTCAAGTATTGATTCATTTTTCTACGAATATACTTTCATTCATTTACTTATTTACTTACTTACTTATTTATTTATTTATTTATTTATTTATTTATTTATGTTTGAGGCAGGGTTTCTCTATGTGTAGCCCTGACTGTCCTGAAACTCACTATAGACCAGGCTGGCCTTGAGCTCAGATCTACCTGCCTCTACTTCCAGAGTGCTGGAAATAAAAGGTGTGTGCCACCACTGCCCATCTGCTGATTCTTAATGGTACATACACACACACACACACACACACACACACACACACACACATCTTATACATCACAATCCCAAACTTTTATTTTTAATTTCATTTACTATTTTTGAAAGCTCCATTTATATATCACTAATTCAAAAGAATAAATATTCACGTTTCTTTCCCACTCCTGACCTCAACCATCCAGTCAATTATCTTACATGAAGCAACAAATATTTAAAATGTTTGCCATATTCAAGTTATTTTGCAGATGTGAGCACATACCTTTTCTATTTGATCATTAATATTTAAACATTTATATAACACTGTTGTAAATTACATCAAAGTTTAGGTTTCCCAAATACCCTCTTTTATAATTAAAACTCAGCTTCTTTAGACACATGTTTATATAAAGACAGATCTGCAAAACTCACAGGTGTGGCCTGGTGATCAAATTCTGCCCAATAAGATAGGAATGTCAGAACAGTCAAAAGAATGATGCATGGTGAACTGCCTTGGAGAGCTGTGGGAGAGGCTCCAGGAAAAAAGGCACAGGGCCTTTTATCTTGGGTGTATTTTGTTCCCTAGATTGTTGGTGGATGTGCATCTTAGTTAGTATTTCTATTGCTGTGAAGAGACACAACGACCAAAGCAACTCTTATAAAGAAAGAACTTTAATTGGGGAGGCTTACATTTTCAGAGGTTTAGTACAGTATCACTAAACTGATGACAACTTATGATGGAGAGGTTGTGGGGAAAGGGGAACACTTCTGCATTGCTGGTAGGAATGCAAGCTGGTACAGCCCCTTTGGATGTCAGTATGGTGATTTCTCAGAAAATTAGGAAACAACCTTCCTCAAGACCCAGTAATACCACTTTTGGGTATATATCCAAAGGATGCTCAATAGTGCCACAAGGACATGTGCTCAACTATGTTCATAAGCAGCTTTGTTTGTCATAGCCAAAACCTGGAAACAACCTAAATGTCCCTTGACTGAAGAATGGATAAGCCTGATAGTTTCTGAGAACTCTATAAAGAGTTAAGTAGTAGGACAAGTCATGGTGGCTCACACCTGTAATCCTAACACTTGGGAGATGAGACAATGACTATTCTAAGTTCCAGGATGGTCTAGACATAAAGTGAAGCTGTGTAAAAAAACAAAAAACAAAACACACACACACACAAAAAAAAAAAATCAAACAAAAAAAAACACCTGAGATATTGCCGTGTTGACATTAGTGAGGCATTCAAGATGACTCAAAACACAGAGAGTGGGAATGTAGCCCATGATGTAACCTGCCTAGTAAGTAAGCATAAAGCTGTAGAGCAGGTTCCACTAGCAGCGATACATTTAAAATTAAATATAAGATAAGGAACTACAGATCATATCTGGTCCCAACACTCCAAAGGAAGCAGGAGGACCAAGAGTTTCATTTCATCCTCAGTTACATAAGAGTTTGAGACCAGCCCTTGCTACATGAGACCCTGCCCCCCACCCCCCCACCCCCCCCAAAAAAAACAGGCTAGCCAGATGACTCAAGATAAAGGTAGTTGCTACCAAATCTGGCAACCTGAGATCAACCCTTGGGACCAAAATGGTGGAAAGAAAGAATGGATGATTCCCTGGAGTTGTCCTCTGACCACAAAGGGCTGTGTCAACGAGCATGCCCTGCACCCATACACATACATAAATGTAATTAACAAGCAAGCCAAGTGAAGGAAGGAGATCCTATCTGCAGAAAGAGAGAACTCAAGGAAGTAACCTTAAGAACGAAAGGAAAAAAAACAGAAACCTTAAAAGGCCTAGCCAATCCTTAAGAAGCAAGAAGGATGATAAGCATTCTACACCAGACAGGGCTACAGCTTGAAGGGAGATGGGACAGATTTATAGATCTGTGGTTTTATCTCACCATGTGATCCCTCTACATGCTCCCATCATTGTGAAACTATCCACCATGAGATCCTCACCACAATAGGCAGCCTACTTTAAAAAAAAAAAAATCAACTTATCTTTGAATAACTCAACCTTGAATACTTTGTTTCAGCAAACAAAATTAAACTAATACCTAAAAGTAGACAAAGACAATCTCACAGCAAGCTTTTCCCCCATGTTTTTTTTTTTCAGATAGATGCATTTAATTTGAAATTCTAAAATACATACACAAAGAAAGCCTGTTTAGGCTACAGAAATGGTTCAATAATTAAAAGCATCTCTATTCAAGAGGACCCAGGTTAGATTCCCAGAAGTCACACGGCAGCTCAAAACTGGCCCAGAGGTCTCAACTCCCTCTTTTGACCTACATGGATGTATGTATTTGTATTTTAAGAACTAAAACTTACCTGAAGATCAGAGTGCAAAGCTAAGCCACTAGAGGCCAAGGAATGGTGGCATACTCCTTTAATCCCAGCACTGGGGAGGTGGAGACAGGAATCATATGGCTGAGCGGAGAGAGGAATGGAATATAAAGGGGAAGTGACAGGAGCTCATTGGAGTGCAGAGTCTGAGGTTTGTTGGAGCACAGTGCAGTCCAGGCAGTCTGAGGATCACCCCTTCAGTCTGAGCATTGGTAGAGGTAAAGGTCCTCTCTAAAGGCTTACTGCTCTATTTCTCTGAGCTTCAGCTTTAACCCCTATATCTGACTCTGGGTTTTGATGAATTAAGACCAACTAGAATTTGTGCTACATATGGGCATCAGGCACCAGGCACACAATGTGGTAGATGACATAACTGCATACATATAATAAAAAAGTTTAATAAAATTGTTAAATAACTAGACACTACTACTTTTTTTTTATTTCTTCCCTCAGATATCACTTGACACCCATGTTCAACTTAACACCTTGTCATATACAGCACTTGTCAGGGTATAGTAATAAAGATTCAACTATTCCTCACCACATAAGAATACTGATGCTACTCTAATATAATACATTTACTCCTCCAAATATACCCATGTTAAAGTTGAAATACTTTAATTAAAAAATGTATGGGAACCAGATTAGTAGCATATGTCTCAGCTACTTTGGGAAGCTGAAATGTGTAGATCACTTAAGCACAAGAGTTTGAGATGAGCCTAGACAACACTTAGAAGTAGGTCTGTGTCATTTAGGAGAGTATACTTAACCTGCCAGGATTCTTGCTTGGCAGCACAATACACCTTAGAGCATAGGATGTTCCATGGCTAACTGCAGCCTGTGGTTAACTGCTGTGGCCAAGTATCATAAAGAAAATACCATACAATTAGGCCTGGAGATGATCCAAATTCAAAGTACAGTTTCTAGCCAGGCGGTGGTGGCACACGCCTTTAATCCCAGCACTCAGGAGGCAGAGGCAGGTGGATCTCTGTGAGTTTGAGACCAGCCTGGTCTACAGAGCAAGTTCCAGGACAGGATCCCAGCCAGTAGGGAAAAAAGACAACTACAACCTTCTCTAGACTTAAGAACCAAGAGCACTTTCCTGTCTAGTGTTTGCTCCTCCTCAGCACACCTCCTGATCAAGAGTAAAGTTTACTCTGTCCAGACACTAATGTTAGAATGGTGGTCTCTTCCTTTGTGATCCCAAACTTTGCCATAATACATTCCACATCACTGGAAAAATCAAAACATTATAAGGTGAATTTATCCTGAATTAGTCATTTCTTTTCTAGCCTGCATAGTCCACAGTGAACTTTAAGTATATGTTTATGAAAGATTATTCAGTTCTTTCTGAATGTGGAGACAACAAAATTTTTTTTAGGTATTCTGGTTTTCTTTTTTTTATTTTTGCTTTGTTTGTTTTATTTATTCTCTGACAATTTAATATACAAACAATGTGTCTTGATGCTCCCTCATGCGCAACTAGTACCCCTCCCACCTTTTCACAGCTTAAAAAATATTACAACTATTTTTTACATTCTACAGAAACAAAATATAATAATCTAACACAAAAGGTTAAAAAAAAAATCCAGTGGAGGATCTGGAAAGAGTTGGAGAAGAGCAGACCATGACCATAACAAAATACATTGTATATATTTTTAAAAATCTAATTACAAAGCCAGGCAGTGGTGGCACATGCTTTTTTTGTTTTGTTTTGTTTTTTGTTTTTCGAGACAGGGTTTCTCTGTGGCTTTGGAGCCTGTCCCGGGCGGTGGCACACGGCCCAGCCTGGCACACGCTTTTAATCCCAGCACTTGGGAGGTAGAGGCAGGCGGATCTCTGTGAGTTCCAGGCCAGGCTGGTCTACAGAGCAAGTTCCAGGACAGGCTCCAAAGCTAAAGAGACAACAAAAATTAACCAACTGATTAGCACTGCTTCACTGCCACAAAGCATTTTTCTGTGAAAACAGACATTCCTTATCATTAAAAGCAATGAAAATACAAATCAAGGCCAGAGATAGATGGATACAAGCAATAAATTATGCTAAGTCTAAGAACTGAAGTGTCATTGCCTAATATAAGAAAACAAACAAAAATAGCATATCATTTTAAGACAGAACCTATTTTTTCCCGAAACCACATCTTCTGTCCTTTCCTTATTCAAGTAGAAATAGCAACAAAAAACTATGAGCAGTAATGTAAAAAAAAAAAAAAAAGGCAAATAACCACTTTTGCTTTTCTATATACACCACTCAAAGAATCTTCACTCTGAACCAACAATTAATGGAAAAATGAAACTGTGAGTTGGGCTTAAACTAACTAAAGCATATGTCTATATTGTGGAAAACTGGCAGCTGCAGAAGTTTCTGATAATATAACAAATAGTACATCAAACAGACAATACTAAGTAGATTTATTACTATGAAAAATTAATGCGGGGACAAGACGGCTCAGTGGACAAAACGCAATTGCTGTCAAGTCTAAAGCCTGAGTTCAATCCCTGGAACCCACACAGTACAGAAAGAGAAAACAGATTCTGGCAAGTCGTTCTCTGACTTCCACCTGTACTGACACATGTATGGGCGCACACACACAAGTAAATAAATGTAATTTAACACTTTTAGTTAACTCAAATTTACGTAAGATACTGAGTGGTTCTGTGACTTTGCTGGGCCTACAGCATGTCATCACCATAAAACAGAGTATAGTAAAAAAGAATTACCCAGGCTTTGTTAGCTTTGCTAATACTACTGGCAATCCAATGACAAGAGAAAACATACCAGATACAAATAACAGGAATGTTATTACAAAGAAAACATTAAATTCTACTTATTTTCTGTAAAAGAATCACTTAGCCAGTTTTGACACTCTACTTGTAGTCTCAAGGCTAATGAGCAGCAAAGTCTGATGATAGGGCCAGGGAAAATATGAATACATACACACACACACACAGAGAGAGATATATAACATATATCGGAGTATACCTAGAACCCACAATCGTTAAATACTCTTTCTGCCTATTCCTCCAGGCAACAACTTTCTTATCATTTTCTTACTGTTTTTTCCCTGAATCTCCCTACAAAACCCTATACAATTGCCTACATCAGATATTCTAACATCTATTGTATTTTGCCAAGTCCCTTAATCAGAACTACTATAACAATACTTACTAACTGCTGAATACAGTGTATTTTACAAGCATTCATTGCCACAAGTAGGTGTCTATTAAACTACCTTATAGGTGAGGAAGAAAATGCTTAGAGGTGTTAAAAGACTTATTTAAAAGACAAAGAGAGGGCTGGAGAGATGGCTGAGGAATTTAGAGCATCCGCAGAAAAACAACTTCAGTTTCTAGTACCCACTTGGCAGCTTACTGCAACCTGTAAACTCCAGTTCCAGGGAATTCAATAACATCCTCTAACTTCCAGAGGCACCAGACATACACATGGTACATATATACATATGCAGGCAAATATTCATATAAATGAAATAAAAAGAATCTTTTTTAAAAATGAAGACAAGGGCTAGTAGAGGTCCAACAATGAGGGCAGATACAATTTTAAGGTCTTTGTAAAGGATATCTTTTGTTAAGATTTATTTTATTTTTAATAATACGTATATATGTGGGGGGAGGGGAGACACTTGCAGAGGCATCAGATACCCTGAAGCTGGAGTTACAGAATGTTCTAATCCACCTCCTGTAGGTGCTGGGAACAAGCTCTGAACTACTGAGCTAACTCTCCAGTCCAGGATACAGTATTTTATTATTAACAAAATCATGTACAAATTCACTTTCAGGTGATTAAAATGATACAGGATTATAATCAAGTTATAATGGGGCAAATAAAGCAACAATCAGAAGTAGATAAAAATGATTAGGAAAGAAAAGTACTCTTGAAGCTGCTTAGAAATAAAGCAAAAGAACATCTAGGGACCTTAAAGTGGCTACAACACTAAGAGGAAAACTGACAGCATCAAAAAACTACTTCATGTGTCAAAACAAAACTTGTACATAAAAAGGAAAAATCACACTGAACACACATAGCCATAAGTGTTGACTTAACACAAAGCATATTTCAGAGGCTAAGTAGGGACAGGGCAATCTTCTATCGTACACAAATATCTAAAGTAGAAGAGAGGAACAAAAAACAAATCGCAGTTACTGACATTATAAGATGTGCTGGTAAATCTGAAGAAAAAGAGCTGAAGGATTGGGACATGATACTCTTACCAGGGAGCCAAGATTTTCTTTTGTGGGTTTGTACTATCCTGTATAAAAAAGAATATCAAAATGGTCTGAGATGGAAGCTTAAGGATATAATGAAGTTTCAAATTCTACAAAACTCAAATAGTACAGGCCCAAAAACTAGGGTAATGGGAGCAAACAAGTTATAAGAATACAAGCACATGGATATATGGACTTCTTGGTTGGCCATCTTTTCCTCTCAACAGTTTTATTGTGTCATCCCACTGGTTTCTGGCTGCCATGGTGTCTGATAAAAGAATCAAGCATTTTTTTTTTTAATTTTGTGTGTGATGAGTTGCTATTTTGTTGTTCCTTTAAAAATTCTCTTTTGACAGTTTTACTGCAATTAATGTGCAGCTCTTTGAATTTAATCTAACTGGAGTTCACTGAGCCCTCTGAATGTGAATTTATTGTTTAACACCTTATTTTTTATTATGCTGGAAATTTTTCAGCCAGTATTAAAATATCTAAATGTTCTTCACTGTTACAATTCTTTTAAAAACTAAAAAATTACATTTATTTATTTGTTCTTGTGTCTGAATATAACTCTCAAAATCCATTTGCTATAATTTAATCACCAAAGGATGTCTCCAAACAAATTTCTTCCTTCAGATATCAGGAATCCTGAGAGGAGGCTGAAAGAGTGAGTGTAAGAGATAAAGGTGACAGTGAACACCAAGGAAACAAGGCCTCTAACGGGTAAAGCACATATGAATGCACAGACAGAAGCAACAGGTCCTCTGTATATATATATTATTCTTTTCTAATGAGACAGAAAGGGAGTGGATCCAGATGGGAATGGAAGTAGGGAGGAAACTGAGGGGAAACTGTAATCGAAATAAATTTTATGAGAAAAGAATCTACTTTCAATTAAGGGAAAAAAATAAAATGCTGGTTAAAAAAACTAATCACCAACATAATGACAAAAGTTGGAGGCTTTAGGAGGTGATAAAGACACATGAGAGCTGAAATTCCATGAGTAGGATTACTAAGATTTTTAACCAGGCATGCCTTTAACCCTAGCACTTGGGAGACAGAGGCAAGGGGAGCCCTGAGTTCAAGTCTGTTCTACAGAGAGAGTTCCAGGTCAGCCAGGGCTACACAGAGGAATCCTGACTCCAAAAATAATAATAATAACAATAATAGATTTTTCTGAAAGAATTTTTAAAAGCAGAAATAAAAATAAAAAATTAAGATTTTCCTATGATTATTTTTTCCTAGCTATGTGGCCCAGGCTTTGGATTCAAGATTCTCTTACCTCAGCTTCCAGAGTGCTTAAGAATTGACAATTTTTAAGACTTGTGTTTATTAATATGTATAATAAATACTTCTCAGCTAAATTTTTCCATTTGCAAACTCTAAACACCAAAGTCAAGGAAAAAGTTCCAGTTCAATAAAAATTAAAAGACTTCAATCCTCCCTAGTTCTAACTTTTATAAGCAAAAATTCCCGGAAATAACACAAGAAACAAGCAACAACTTTTCTCAAGATCTCAGGACCTCCCCTATTTCCAGGACAGAATATCACTGCAGAAGCTACTGATCTAGTACCTTCAACCATTATAGAGTAAAAAGAGCTGCAAGCAAAGCGAAAGTCCAAAGAAAAAGGCAGCTTAACAAAAAACTGGCTCTCATCCCTCTACCTAAAATTTGACTGGGGCTAAACATGCAACTGACTTATGCACAACCCACCAAAATCAGAAATGAGGTACTTAGATTCTCTTACCATGCAGTATGGGCAAATGACTTACACACCCGCCTCAACAGAAGCAGTCTTGCTCAAGGTAGCTCCTACCACAGTAGTTAGCAGGGTAAAACAAGTCAGTGATCTTCAAGGTCATTGATAAGGGTGCTCTAATTTTAATCAAGATATTACAGGTGGGCTAGTTAAGAAGATGACCTTCTTTCTAGGCGTGGCAGTAGCATAGGAAAGTACACTTCCTATGCCCATAACTGAGTGGTAAGACAGAAAGAGAAGATAATCTAAGCCACATGCAGTAAAAGAAAAACGTGCTCCCATTTACCCACTTAGAGAACTTTGAGTAGGGCAAAGAAGGTAGGTGACCACCACTATCATCTAGCACAGTATTTCTCAACCATCCTAATGCTGCAACCTTTCAATACAGTTCCTCATGTTGTGGTGAACCCCAACCATAAAATTATTTTCACTGCCACTTCATAACTAATTTTGCTACTGTTATGAACCTTAAATATCTGATAATGCGGGATAACTTACATGCAACCCCTGTGTAAGGGGTCTCGATCCACAGGCTGACAACCACTGAAATAGCAGATAGGAGACTTAAAGCTAAGGAAGTCACTTTATTACACATCACCACCCCACACTCGTAATAGTCCTGGGTGGGCAGGACCCAGCAAGGAGCTGAAGCTGCACCCTAATTCAGTATCAAGAAACCTGAACAAGGTCACCATAGTGGCAATGGGACCCAGCAGGAGGCAGAACTTCCAAATCCATCCAGCACTGAAACAGATTAGTAAGTAGGCCCACAAGAAATTTAAATTGTTCCCTTGTGCCAATGGCACTCACTGTGAACTGAGCTCTAACTTTATATTTGGCATCAACAGGGATGAAGAGAACAGAGATAATAGGTTTGTGTTGTATGCTGTAGCATGAGAGCAGTCTGAGTTAACCCCCTACTTCTTTCTTGCTAGAGCAACACAGCTCGCACATTAGAATGTTATCTTAATGTCTCACTCAAGAGACAAGACAGTATTAAACTGGTCCCCATTCTGCAGATTTCCACTTTACCAGGGTGGTCAGTAGGACCAATTGAAACTATGAAATACACACACACACACACAAAAAAAAAAAACTCTCTAACTCTCTCTCTCTCTCTCCCCTACCTCTTGTCCTACATCTCATCGAGGATATTGACTACTATTTTTTTTTTTAAAAAAAAAAGCAGACTTCTCCAAATATGATACCCAAAATGTACATGAAACAATCAAAAAATCACATCCTTCCAAAACCCAAAAAGGTATAACATGAATGGAGACAAACAACAAGCAATAATGTTTATTATCAGTTTTAAATTATTCAATAGATTTAAAAGCCATCAACAAAATGTTTCAAATAAGCAATTAGAACTGCTCTTGAAACAAAAAAAACAAACAAAAACTGGAAAGTCTTGGCAAAGGGAATTAAAAGAACCAAACAGAAATTATGAAACTAAAAATTAAAATATCAAAGATAAAAACTTTCTGGCTAGGCCTAACACAATCATGGAAAAGACAAAAAACAATCTGTGAGCAGATCAATATAGTCACCAATCTAAACAAAGAGAAAATAGTGAAAACAAATGAGCACAGCCTGGGGACCTATATAACAAAGAAAATAAGGTAAGATATAAAGAATCACACTCAAAAAAATAACAGAAACACCAAGATATGCTCTTTCTCTGTATGCATACATACAAGTATGTATTTATGTATATCCCACAGGAAGAGAAAGAGTAATGAAAAATACATTGTGCCGGCTAATTTTATGTCTTTATCTCTCATTCCTGAGGTGTATATTTGCTCTATATAAAATATACAGTGGAGATTTCCCTTTCAGTATATGACAAGCGTTATATTATTTCCTTTTGGGTTTTCATTTGTTGTTTTTTCAGACTTTTCAGACTGCAAATGAGAAATCTGCTGTCCTTCAAATTGGTGTTCCCATATGAATGAAACATTTCTGCCTAGTCATTTTCAAGAATCTTTTTGTCTCTGCTTTTCAGAAGTTTAGTGATTAAGCTGTTGGCGCTGCTATTTTTAGTACTGTTTTATTTAGTGTTTACTTGCCTTTTCTATATGTGTAATCTGTTTCAATAAATTTGAGAAATTTTCAGCCACTGTTACCATTGAATGCTTCTTTAATCTTACATTCTCTCATTTTCCAACTCTGAAAATAATCTTAGCTCATCTGTTTTGTTATATAGGTCCCTGAGGCTATTTTCATTTGTTTTTCACTAGTTTTATGTCAATTTGACAGAAGCTTCAGTCATTTAGGAACAGAGAACATCATTGAGAAAATGTCCCCAGCAGATCAGCCTAGGGGCAAGCCAATAGGACAATGTCTTATGTAGTAATTGATGAGGGAGGGCCCAGCCCATTTTGGTTGGTGCCATCCCTAGGTAGGCTCTCCCGTGGACGTATAAAAAAGCAGGATGAGCAAATTGTGAGGAGCCAAAAAGTAAGCAGCACCCCTCCATGGCCTCTAGCATCAGCTCCTGCCTCCAGGTTCTTTCCTAGCTTCCCTCTGTGATGGACTATTTGTTACCTGGGAATGTAATATAAAATAAAATAAACTCTTTCCTTCCTAAGCTGCTTTTGGTTATGGTGTTTATCACAGAAATAGAAACCATAACTAAAACATACATGAAACAATAAAATAGCAGGCTTAAACTCTAAGTATAAATGACCTAGAGATACTAATTAAGAAAGATAGAAAGAGTTAATTTATTTAAATGTCTAACAACATACACTATGAGCAAAAAATTACTTCCAATATAACAACACGAGTAAGTTGAAAGAAAAAGAAAAATGAAAAAATATATAGCATAGTGGAGAGTGTAGCACAGTGGCAGAGTGCTGGCTTAACATATGCAAAGCCCTGAGTTCTACTTTCAATACACAAAAAGGAAAAAAAATACTATGTAAACATTAAATACTTTAAAAGGTAAAAGTGTCTATGGTAAGAGAAAGTACACAACAGAGCAGGGAAAATCACCAATAAAACAAAGGGAGACATTAAATACTGACAAAAGTATTAACACACCAAAAAAACGGTATAAATGTAATGACAGAACCTCAAAGTGCAGGAAGCAAACACAAATCCATAACTGCAGATGAAGACAGGCAAAACCACACACTAAACAATTCACAGAAATACTGGACAGCAAACTGGCAAGGACAGAGAAGAACTAAACACAATCAACCAACATCATCTGCCATGTTGACTTACACAGTAAGAATAAAATACATATTCAAGCACCCAGGAATAAACATACATACATAAAACAAACATAAAACAAAATATGTCCCAAATCATAAAACAAAAGACAACAATTTAAAAATTAGGCACAGTAAAACCTCTTGACCACAGTGGAAGATAAAAAAAAAAAAAAAAAAAAAAAGCAATGAAGAGAAAAAAATCTCCAAATACTCATAACCTAAACAAGTTGTTAATACTCCAAAGCTAAAGGAGACTTAAAATCTCAGGAGGAATTAAAAAAAAAATCATAAAACTGATGAAAACTGTTACAGAATATGTGAGGCACAACTAAAGTAATGCTGAAAGGTAATGTGCTAACACTATACCATCTAACAAAATAATCTAAATTCCTCGCTTAAGAATGGTATTATTTATAAAGTAATAAAAAAAGAGGCCGGGCGGTGGTGGCACACGCCTTTAATCCCAGCACTCGGGAGGCAGAGGCAGGTGGATCTTTGTGAGTTTGAGACCAGCCTGGTCTACAAGAGCTAGTTCCAGCGCAGGCTCCAAAGCCACAGAGAAACCCTGTCTCGAAAAACCAAAAATAAATAAATAAATAAAAATAAAAAAGAAACTAGAAACAAGCCAGTAGTGCATGCCTTAATCTCAGCCAGCCTAGCCCATATAATGAGTTCCAGGCCAACCGACTACCTATCTCAATAAATAAAGAAAGAACGAAAGAAGCAAGAAAAAAATAGAAAGATAAAAAACCCAGAAATGTCTTCGTGTCACAAATAAAACTCGGGATACAACCGACTACCTATCTCAATAAATAAATAAATATAGAAGCAAGAAAAAAATAGAAAGATAAAAAACCCAGAAATGTCTTCGTGTCACAAATAAAACTCGGGATCATTACACATATCAAATAGCCATTGAAAGCTCAATTAAAAAAAAACAGCAGAAAGAATTCTATGTTCCTATATAACAAAATCAGTAATTTAGAAAAAGTAAACCAATTCCCCCAAAAGTACAAAATTACCAAAATTCAGCAAACATGGCAAAGTCTGAGAAGCATTAAAGGTGAATTCCTAATAAGAGCTTCAAAAGAGAAGCTTAACCATTTCACCAATTTTTATTCAGAAATAAAAATATTTCCCAACTCCTTTTCTGAAGGCAAGCAGTAAACGATAGCAAAGCTAGAAAAACTACAAACCAAAATGTACTCAAATATAGAAATTCAGCCTCCTCATGATCCTGTGATCAAAAAAAAAAAATTAGCAAATGTAACTCAACAAGGTACAAATGAAGTATACATGAAGACCAACTAAGTTTTAGTCTGGGAATGTAAAGCTGGCTTAACATTTATCACACACCAACAGACTAAAGAAAAACTGGTAAAAATCACATCAAATGACCTACCTGGGGGGGAAAAAAGACATTTGACAAAATCCAACTTTCATAAGAAAAATTCCTAAACAGTTAAAAAGCAGCTAGGTAAAGGAGAATGGATACAGGAACATTCTCAACTGTATAAATTGCATGTTCTGAAAAATCTAGCATGAGCTGACTTAAAAAAAAAAAAATACAGGCTCAGGAAGTCTGACAACCTGAGTTGGATCCCCAGGATCCACATCATAGGAGAGAATCAACTCCCACAAGCCATGCAACTGATCTGCACATATGTGACCACACACAAGCACACAGAATAAACGTAATCTTACAGAGATATTTTTAGCTCTATCATATATTTTACAACAAATAACTGAATGTTTTCCCTCTATCTTCAGAAATAAGGAAAAGATGTCTACTGTCTCTATTCTTTCAACACAGTACCTACTAGAAATGCTAGCCACTGGCCGGGCGGTGGTGGCGCACGCCTTTAATCCCAGCACTCGGGAGGCAGAGGCAGGCGGATCTCTGTGAGTTCAAGACCAGCCTGGTCTACAAAGCTAGTTCCAGGACAGGCTCCAAAGCTAGAGAAACCCTGTCTCGAAAAACCAAAAAAAAAAAAAAAAAAAAAAAAGCTAGCCACTGCACTGAGGCAAGAGTAATAAAAGACATAAAGGTTGGAAAAATAAAACTTAAAACAGGTAACATGAGTCTCTACTTTGAATATCACACAAGGAATCTTTAATAATAATAAAGCTTCCTAGAATAAATGTGTGATCAAGGTTACCATACAAAAATATACAGGCAGGCAGGCATACATACATACATACATACATACATACATACATACATACACACAAATATACTGGGCTGGGGAGATGGTAAAAAAGGGTCTGCCATGCAAGCATGAGGACATGAGGTTCAGATCCCCAACACTTACATAAAAACAGGCACAACTGGCCAGCCAGTTTAGACAAATCCGTAAGTTCCAGTTTAAGTAAAAGAATGTGTCTCAAAAACTAAAGACATCATTGTGACAACCTCTGTCCTCAAGTGTCTGCATGAGTAGGCACATACAGGCACACAACACAAAACAAATAATTTAATACACCACAGGGATGAGGGGTATGACTCAGTAATATAGCAATTATCTACCATGCAATGAGGTCCTAGGCTTGGTGTTCAGCCATGAAAATTTAAAAAAAAAATTCAATCTTAGGCTCTCCTACAAGATAGAGAATCAGCTATCCCAAGTTATCCCCAACCTCCACATATACACTGTGACACATGTGTGCATGCACACAAACACAATAGACACACAGACACACATTATTTTTAAAAACTTTAGATCTACCATCAGCTTCACAGTTGGAATAAGTGTAAATTGTGATCTTCAATTTAGATATACAATGATAATTTATACTTGCTTCAAAGGAAATGAAACATTCAGGTATAAATTTAACAAATACAGAATAATCCACAAAAAAACCTAATTAAATGAAAAAGTGCTTCAAACTTGGATACTGGAAGACAGCATAGTAATTCTATAATATATAATTACTGTAATTCATATCAACTTTTTAAAAATAACTTTTTTTGCCTTAGGCCACATATGTGAAGATCATAAGACAACTTTCAAGAGTTATTTCTTTCCTTCTACCATGTGGATCTTGGGGATCTAACTTAGATCACCAGACTTAGTAGCAAGCACCTTTACCCACTGAACTATCTCATAGGCCCACAAGCTTACTTTTAAATGAATACAGAATAAACGATAAGAACTACAATATTTCATATTAAGGCTATTATAATCATACTAATAGAAGAACAGATCTACAAATAAATGAAACAGAATACAGTACCCAAAAAATTAAGACTCTAGAATTATGCCTAATTTTTGACAGATACAAAGCAATTAGATGGAAAATATCACCTTTTTAGCAAATAGGGGTGACGTAATTAAACATATTAAAACAAAAATAAATAAACTTCAATCTAAACCTCACATCTTGTTCAAATATAAACACATAAAAAAAGTACATTTACCACAAACTTTAGAGCTCAGGCTCAGCGGAGAGAAGCAATTATTAACAAGTATGAGAAGCTGAGTTCTGGTCTGCAATAACCACACAAAAGCCACACATCGTGGTACACATTTGTCACCTTCAGTGCTAGGGGATGGTGTGAAACTGCTGGGACTCGCTGGCCACTCAGCCAGCCTAGGGGGAAACAATAAAGCACTCTAGATATAGTAAGAAATCCTTTCTCAAGGGTACAGTAAGGTACAAAGTAACAGAGGACAACACCCTTTATCTTCTAGCCTCTGCATGTACATACACAAGCACATATACCCACACAAGCAAATCTGAGCACACAAATACCACACACACACACAAAACTCTGAATAATAAAAAGCATTTTAAAAAAAAGTCTTCAGGACCTATAAAAAATTTAAAGATCAGTCAGGTGGTGGTGGCAGACGCCTTTAATCCCAGCACTAGGGAGACAGAGACAGGCCTGTTTCTGTTAATTCAAGGCCAGCCTGGTCTACAGAGCCAGTTCCAGGACAGGCTTCAAAGTTACAGAGAAACCGTGTCACGAAAAACAAAAACAAACAAACAAAAAAATTAAAGATCCCCAGCACTCGGGAGGCAGAGGCAGGCGGATCTCTGTGTATTCAAGACCAGCCTGGTCTACAAGAGCTAGTTCCAGGACAGGCGGCTCCAAAGCTACAGAGAAACCCTGTCTCGAAGAAAGAAAAAAAAAAATTAAAGATCCATGGAATAGAGTCAATGAGATACCTCAGCAATAAAGGCACTTTCCAGGAAACCTAAGTTCTAGTCCCAGAACACTCAAGGTGGAAAGAACCAGTTCCCATCAGTTGTCCTCTGACCTCCACATTATGCCCTGCACAAGCACACTGCACACACACCATAACTATGCAAATGAGTAAAATTTTCAATAGAATATGTCTAGAAAATTGATATCTCTTTTTATTGCGTTATTTTGTTTTGAGACACGGTTTCTCTGCAAAACAGCCCTGACTGTCCTGGATCTCACTCTGTAGACCAGACTGGCCTTGAACTCACAGAGATCCACCTGCCTCTGCCTCCTGCGTGCTGGGATTAAAGGCATGTGCTACCACTGCCCAGTTGAAAATTGGTAACTCTTGCTGTTTAAAAAAAAAAAAAAAAAAAAAAAACCTTAAAGCATTCAAAACAAAGCAATTGGGCAGCAGAAATACTTCTTGTTAGAGTTAAGCAGCAGGCATACACCTTGGTAGATCCAAACCAAGGAATGGTGCAGAGGCTACACCACACAACAGATTTCACTCAAGAGACTTATTGGGGGGAGGGGGTGTGTGAAAGGCAGTCATGGAGCAAGCAAGAACATAAGAGAGAGAGAGAGAGACAGAAAACAAGGCAGCAGTCTGTGATGGAGGGAATCTTTTGAAGGGCATTTGACCACTGTAATACCAGCAAAAGTGGCTGGCGCAAGATTACCACATGATGTCAAAACAGCCTGTACATTCTCTGAGAAAGGGGGATGGGAGGTGGAATGGGACACAACATTGGAGAAAAGGCTCGGCAGTATGTTAAGTCTTCCAGAGAATCTGAGCTTGGTTTCCAGTACCCACATGGTAGCTCACAACCATCTGTAACTCAAGTTCTAGAGGATACAATACCCCCTTTTTCTAACCTCTGAGGGCATTGCATGCACATAGTACACAGAAATAGACATAAACACTCATATACATAAAACAAAAATAAATATATTTTAAAACATATGCAACTACCAGCAACTGTACTGAGAGGCAAAAGAAGGCAGATCTCAGTGTTTTGAGGCCAGCCTAATCTACACAGTGAGTGTCAGGACAGCAAGAGCTGTTACACAGAGAAACCCTGTCTTTAAAAAAAACAACAAAAAACAAAAAACTGGAGGGAGGAGGAGTCTAAAGAAATGAACCTGGAGCCAGGCAGTGGTGGCGCACGCCTTTAATCCCAGCACTTGGGAGGCAGAGGCAGGCAGATCTTTGTGAGTTCGAGACCAGCCTGGTCTACAAGGGCTAGTTCCAGGACAGGCTTCAAAGCTACAGAGAAACCCTGTCTCAAAAAACCAAAAGAAATGAACCTGGAAAAACAGCTCAGTGGTTAAGAGAGTTATCATATGGCTCTTGCAGAGGAACCAGATTCAATTTCCAGCTCCCACATCAGACAATTCATAACTACCGTTAACTCCAGCTCCAGCAGATCTGACACCCTCTTGTGGTCTTCAGGGACACTGAATTCATGTACACAAACCTATACACAGACACATATGCACATAATTAAAAAATAAAAATAAGGGACTCTAGAGACAGCCCACTCAGTCGTTGAGAGTACTTGTGGCTCTTGAAGAGGACCCAGCACCCACCTGGCAGCTCAAAACCATTTGTTTAACTCCAGTTCCAGAGGATTCAATGTCTCTTCTGATCTCCATAGGCACACACATGGTGCATATACATACTCATACACGTAAAATAAAAAATTTAAACCTAAAAAAATAACTTTTTAAAAATTTTTTCAAAGTGAGAAGGGCTGGAGAGTTGGTCCAGTGGTTAAGAGGACATGTTACTACTACTCTTGCAGAAGGCCCAAGTTCAATTATTAGCCATCTGTAACTCCAGCCCCAGGGGATCCAATGTCCTCTTCTGACCTCTTAAGATACCAGGAATACGCATGGTACACATACATACATACATACATACATACATACATACATACATACATACATGCAGGGAAAATACTTGTACATAAAATAAATCTAAAAAATTTACAAGAGACAGGAACTCTATAAAGTAAAAAGTTCAAAATCCATCTCCCCAGCTGTGTGCTGCACATAATAATGATTACTTAACCACTTTGTATTACCTTTCCAAAACTGTCAAAGATCTTTTAAGGTGGCAGACAAACTCACTGAAGAACCCATAGAGGGCTGGAGATGGCTCAGAGGTTAAGAGCACTGACTGCTCATTCCAAGTACCCACAAGGTGGCTCACAATCATCTGTAATGAAATCTGGTGCCCTCTTCTGGCATGTAGGTATACATGCAGACAGAACACTGTATACATAATAAATCTTAAAAAAAAAAAAGGGGGGGCTGGAGGGATGGCTCAGAGGTTAAGAGCATTGGCTGCTCTTCCAGAGGTCCTGAGTTCAATTCCCAGCAACCACATGGTGGCTCACAGCCATCTAGAATGAGACTGATCTGGTGCACAATATACATAATAAATAAATAATAAATCTTTAAAAAAATAGGAAAGTATATATTAGTATTACAAAGAAAGACCATGAGGTACATAACAAATAGATCATCCTTTGAAGAGCTGAAAAAGCCAAAATCTGATTTTTAGATTACTTCTGTAAACAAAATTAAAAAGCAACTTGTTACTATCTAAATTGAGAATTAGTAAGGCTCTCCAAAGAAAATATTCCCATAGTTTTTAGGAGCTTTGTAATCTGTTAAACCGACCTTCCTTACAAATGTTCAGAGTACTAAACACTGTGCTTTCTGCCGCTGATATTCATGGGCCAGTAATCCTTACACTAATCCCACCCCACTCAAGGAGTTTCAAGTTTAACATAATGATATCCACATTACCTTCATATTTCCTACACTGACCACTTGAACTTGGTGTGCATTCAAATATTTCTGTCATAACTTATAAACCAATATAGAAAGCATATGCAATTATATGTCAAGTTTCAGTATGAATACATGACTATCGATCATGCTTTCATTAAATAAACTCCATTAATTAAATAGTCTGCAAATAACTACATGATTTCAATTCTTGGACACATCATGGTAGGTACGTTTTTTTGTTGTTGTTGTTCTTAAAAAAAAGAACATAAATTAGTTCCCTGGATACCACATTTCAAAAATATTAATAATGTAGTGTTGTGGGCTGGAGAGATGGCTCAGTGGTTAAGAGCATTGCCTGCTCTTCCAAAGGTCCTGAGTTCAATTCCCGGCAACCACATGGTGGCTCACAACCATCTGTAATGGGGTCTTGTGCCCTCTTCTGGCCTGCAGACATTACACACAGACAGAATATTGTATACATAATAAATAAATAAATAAATAAATATTTAAAAAATAATGTAGTGTTATCAGTCATTAACATCAATTTCAAAGATTTCAGAACATCACTGAGTTTCGAAGCAAAAATGAACAAAAACCCCTTTCAAATATGCAGAACATTGGTAATATATATACAAAACTAAATGTTACATGACCTAAATCAGAAAAAGAGTGCAGCCTGCTAAGCAATAAACCTCAAGTATAAGTATGTTTTTGTTACTCAAGTAACAAAAATTTACCTTTGAAGCAGTTTTAACGACCTATATTATGTAAAAGGGAGTCAAATGTTGTCTTCTGTATCTGAGTCTACAGAAAATCTATTCAATGAAAAAAAACAGAAATTTAAAATTACCAGTTTAGAGCCAAGCATTCTTATGGCTCACTCTTATAAATCGCAGTAGTAAGAAGGCTGATGCTGGAACACTATTACCTAGTGGCCACCTGGGGCCAGAGTTAAAACCCAGTCTCAAATAAACAAAGAAACAAAACAAGAGTCTACATATGTACTGCTGCAACTCTATTCTGTGACAGACATGTGAACATGTTCTGTAATCTCTTACTATAATTTTGTTTCAGGGAACACAGCAAAAATCTTAGCAAATATGTAGTAATTGTATAAAACTTTGTCCAAGCAATTTTGACTATAAATGTTTAGAAGATAATTTTCCAAACTAGAAAACAAGTTTAAAAATCCATCAAATTAAAAATTTAATTTTCAAGCACAAGGCATATTTATTTATGTTGGGGGGGGAGAATGAATCAGTTCTCTCTCCCTCCTCATTGTAGTTCAAAGGGATCAAACTTAAGTCCTCAGGCTTGGCAACAAGTGCCTTTTCCTGATGAGTCATCTTGCCAGCCCTCACCATACTATTTCTATAACTACTTTTTCCAACCAAAACACTAAAGTTCTTTAGCACTGAAAATGAATATCCTTTTTAAGTCCTTACAAAAAAAGTACACATTTGTTTTCACACATCACCAATAATCCAATATTATAACATAAGATACCTCTAAAACTTACCTAATAATTCCCTCACATATGCAAAACCAAGTTTAGGAAAATATATGCTTCAGTAGATCTTAATAATTATTTTCATTACCCACCCCCCAAAAATAAAAATGCTAAGTATTTTCTTAATATCCCATTTTTAATTTTTCAAATGATGAACAATTTATAATTCCTAAGTATTCTATAAAATCTTTCTATTAAAAGAGCTAGCAAAAAGAAATCCAACCAGAATATTTAAGACAAACTTTAACAATAAGATTGTTTAAAATAAAGAACTATAGAACCTGGGATATGGCTCAGTCAATAATCACTTACTGCCAAATCTGACCAGCTGGGTTCAATCCCAGTGACATAGGAAAGACTAGAACAAGGAGTCCTGACTTTGCACTGGTATTTGCTAGTGTGCCTGCTCTAGCCTGCATGCAATGCTCTCTCTCCCTATCTAGCTCCTTGTCTCTCATGTGCACACAAACACATGCACGCGGTTAAGAGTACTGACTGCTCTTCCGGAGGATCCAGGTTCAATTCCAAGGACCCACATAGTGATTCACAACTGCCAGTTCTAAGAGATCAGAAGCTTTCTGGCCTCATCAGTCACTAGCCAAGTGGTACACAGACGTACATGCAGGCAAAACACCCACAGGCATAAATGAGTAATAATAATGGATAATTTAGTGATTCAAAAATTAAGGTTCAGCATTAAAGAGAAAATTTAAAGATCATGCTATATTACAAGAATTTTAAAGTTCCTTACAGCCTCATTTAAGTTATTACTACAAAAATACTGTATTAAATTTTTTAAATCCAAAACACCATACTATATATAAAAGACAATCCGGCAAAGAAAACTTCTTTCAATGACTCTTGCATAATGGGATCTTACAAAAGAACGCAGAGTCCAGGAGAAATCACCTGAAATTTATATATAGCAGCCTCACACAGGAAAAAATAATAAATAAATTTGCGAATAAAAAATACTTATGTAATGGTTTTAGTTTTTCAAAACTTTTTAGACTTCTGCTTATAAATGTGCACTTTAAAACTTTAAGGATGCAATAAAAACACAAATTCTTGAGAAATTTTTTTTCTCAAGAGAAATAGGAATGACTCGATTTCCACAAGAAATTTAGTGAAATACATTTTGGAACAGTCGAAATTTTTCCGGAAATAATGCAACAAAATTCATAGCTAAAAAAGGAATTCTGGTAATTATTCAATTTATTATGTGTTCGGTTAAACTGCCTGAACACACTCAACACACACAGTCAACATTTTTTTAAAGAGTTACATAGGAAATAATTCTAAAACCAACATAGCTCAACATTCCACTCCCCAAACCTCACATCCAAAAATACAGATTCTCAGGAAACTTAAAGAATGCTAAAACTAAATAGCTCAATACTTCTTTACAAGGACTCTAGTTCACTCATTCTACACAGAATCCAATTCAAACAGAGGAAAAATTACATTTTGTGAAGCATAAATTTATATTATACATTTTACGGATATGTTCAAGCTAATAAAGACACAACTAAGATCCATGCAAGTGTTCAAAATACATAATATAAATGTTTTAGCATGAAGGCTGTTGGGTCCTGATCTAAGTAGCTAGGACCCTAAGGAGCATTTAGCCAAAACCAATGAAGATTTTTGTTTAGCTCAATATACTTCTCAGTTTATCAAACTACCCGACACGTATTAAGTCATAATTCTTTCCCAAAATAAAATGAGGCTTCACAAATTTTTCATGTTTAAGATGTTACTGTATTCAAATACCAAAAAAATGAATAATGCACATTTAGAAAATTTTGGAAATGCTCAATTTTTAAAATGTTAACTGTAGATTTCATTCACTATTACAATACAATATCCAATGTTAGGCACCACCTGCTGTGATTCTGATTACAAGCATTCTAAGATATGAACTAGCACTTTACACGTGTACATAAAACAGATTCCACTTATTTCTTCATCACCATAACCAAATGGAATAAATTTAGTCAAACTTTCAATATGAATTCTTCCTGCTAGCAACTTTCCTAACGCAATGTAGACTAGCAATGCTCAATCCAAAATAAAATGGGCCTTCAATCTGAACAATTAATTAACTTTGGAATGACAACTTCACAGAAATCTAGTCTTTGTACATAACAGACTTTCAGAAAGGTTGGGGTAATCTTAAAAGTCGAAGACCAACAACTATTGATGTTTATAGCATTCAAAAACTAGACTGTACATTTTTTCCAGCGACAATTTTAATGAAGCGAATTAATACCCATATTGTCAAAGTTTAATTCAAATGCTCTTACCGCTCAAAGAAACTGGACTTACTGAAAAGGATTATGTGTGTTCTGTTTCCTGGTCATTGCCTACATTCAAAACTTCTTATATTTAGATACCTGTGACCAGAAGTAAAAAAGCAACTAATGTCGCTAAACCAAAATACAGGCAAAAAAAAAAAAAAAAGATAATGATTAAAATAATCAACTTTTTAAAATGATGCTAGGCTTTAGTCTTCTTCCTTAAACTTCGCACTTGCAACAATAGAGCTAAGTGTCAAACGCGAACCTCGACTACAGCCAAAGAAGAAAATGTCTAACGTTACACACTCCAAGTTTCAGGGTCCAAATGAACAAGAAAGCCTCCCAATACCATTCCAAGCACACTTCGGTCAGGAAATATAAACTGAAGCCGACAGAACAGACTCCAGCCTTTGTTCAATAGCTTGCTTCCGATGGGTAACCAAATGTGCTACAGGTTGATCAGCATTACCAGGCTTACGCATGCTGTTTCCAAGCTAGAGAAGGGTACAAAAAATCTACATGCAAATAATCTATGACAATTTTTTTTTTAACCACTGAGCTACACACTCCTAGGGAGAGGCCTGTTCTTCGATACCATTTATTTCCATGTTTACCTCTCCTCCCTCCCCAAACTCCCCCCTCCTTTCACTTTCTCCTCCCACCCTGTCCCGCCATCTTGGGCCGATAGAAGCAGCCATTACTTAACTAAATGACATTACCAACAACTTTCCACACAAATAAACAGAGACTACACCCCGAATCCTCGCCAACCGCCCCTGACTGACTCACAGGAAACGAAGGTCCAGAAAACGCACTCACATATAACTGTGGTAGATCTATAGTAGAGAGACCCAAAAAGTAAACAAGTCACCTAACTTCAGGTAAAGCACCTAGCAATCGAGATACATGTCACCAACCCAAAGCAAACTCGTCTACGGACAACTTCCCCCTGCAGGCGGCAGAGACAAGAAGCCGTCGCAAAATGTTCGGTTAACAGCAGACATCACGAACAGCCTGACTAAAAAGGAAGCCTAAAAACCAGGGGAGGTAACTAATGGGGAATCCAAGGCAATCTGCCCCGTTCGGGATCTCAGGACCCTGCAGAGGCACCCCGAGGATCATCGGCCTAGCTCCCCAGGGCGCTAAAATCGGAAGCAATTTGGTCGCCGCACACGAGCTCGGCCCAAAATGCGCTGCTCCCTCTGTTCCTCTGGCTCCGAGAGAAGTGATCTCTCAAGAGAGCAAGCGAGGCACCAGAGGGTGCGGGGAGCGCGGAGATAGTAAATAGTTTTCCGCAAGCCCCTCGGCTATCGTTCGAGGCCACAATGAGTGGTGGCCCCCTGTGCGGGGCCCCGGGCGAGCGCGCCTCTGGCCCGAGGGACCGTGTCCGCGCTCCGGCCCGCAGCTGCCTTACCTTGCCCAGGAGGGCCTTCATCCTGGCGCCATCTTCATGAAACCTCACGAACCCGAAGAGGCGGCTGCCGAGAGAGACACACGCGGCTCGTTAGTGCTCCTGCAACACCGCCGACCGGTCCCTGCCGAAGCCCGAGGCCCCGGCGTCGGCGCGGCGCCCTGAGCGCCCAGCCGAGGTGCCCGCCCCACCGCCACCACACACGAACCACGCTCCTGCCCCGGCGGAGAGCGGCGCCTGCCTGTCCCGAGCCGCCCCGGCCGCTGCCCGCGCCCCGTACCTGTCCAGTCCGCCGAGCGCCTCCCTCTCGTCGCCTGTCAGGCTGGGGGACGCCTCTTCGCTCTCGCCGCTCGCTTTTCCCGCCGCCATTTTCTTTTCCTCATCACCGAAAGCGGCGGCGGCGGCGGTAGCGAGCGACACTCCGCAAGATTTCATCGAAACGCAGAAAATTCCCAACTCCAACGCCGACACCCCCGTCCCCTGGCCGGGAACCGCAACGACGCCCCCAATGTCCGCACGGGACCGGCACACCAACTTTATCTCTGCCTCCTCCGCCGCGAAAGGCGGCGGCGGCGAAAAAATCCCAACGCGGTAGAGGCGAAGGCAGCAGCAGCAAAGGCTGTGGAGCCACTGGGTCGGTAGCGGCGACGGCTCGGCTGTAGGGTCACATCGCGGGGGCGGGAAGGGGACAGGCACAGGCAGGGACGACGGGAATGGCCGGAGCGCGCGGAGATCGGGAGCTCTGGGGAGGATTCGTAGGAGACACAAACTTCCCCGGCACCAGCACAAAGTTGTTGTAATTGTGTCACACAGCGAACCCCACGCTGCTGCCGTGACCCCCCCCCCATTCCTGCCCGGCTTCTGCGGCCAATCGGAGCAGGCCACTTGCCTCACGTGACCATTGTTGACTCGCGTCAGCCGTGGCTCCACTCAACTTGCTAGCTGCTTTAGCCCGCCCACCGAGGCCGCCACAGACCCGGGAGCGGGGTGCTCTCCAGCTCTGCTTGGTGATTGGCTGAATGGCCCGTCCGTCCTGAGAAGGGTTGTCACTGAGTGGAAGCAGCTGGTTAGGTTGTGCTTCTTAAATACGCGGGCAGAGAATGGAGGGTACGGGCTGAGTAGGTTCGGAAGCCCTGGCGGGCTCGGAGGGGGAGGGGAGAGCTCGGGCAGGGCGAGGTCCGATACCGCCCATGGCGGGCGGGCACTCGCGGGGACACTTGGACGATCTGTGCCTGCCCAGAAACCTTGGGGTAGGCCGAGACTTTGGCTTCGGTGGTCCTGCGCTCACCCGCGCACTCCGGGAATAGCGAGCCCCACAGGGAGGAGCGGCCGAGTCGCGGTCCCAGACCTGACCTCGGAAGAAGGCGCACACTTTGACCATGCCACAAATAAGTACCTCCACGGGGAGTGCGCCAGAAGGGCAGCAGCCCGGGCGCCGCCCTAGACTAGGCCCCAGTGGCAGTCCGAAACCCCACACCCTCCCCAAGATGAAGGGGAAAACGTTCCCGGACCCCCGCCCACACACACCAGGCCCGAAGGAGTGAAGAGTCGCCTGCAGGGGTCTGGCGGCGCTCGCCGGGGCACCCCACCGCCAAAGGTCTGGAGGCAGCACTTTCGGGCCAAATCTAACTACTGCTTGGATTTACCCCGCACCCTTGCAGTAATTCATTACACTGTAAGAAAAACAACAGTAAAATTTGTTGGGTCCTGTTGCTGTCGTCTCAGTGGGACCTCCATGGAAGAGTACGCACTGCATGTGAACTGACCTTAGGAACCAGAGCCTCAACACACTTTACTGCCCAGAAAAGCTTTTTCCTGTTTCCCCGATATACGGAAACCCTTAGTAATATTTACTTGTTCTGCCCCTTAGGAGGGGCAAATAAAAGTCTGGTGTTCAGACCACAGAATAATCAGGAAAAAAACTAATAGACTTGGAAAGGCAGATTTAATTTGTATCTCATATAGCAGGGCACACCTCCAGTTTTAAGGGATAGGGAAATACTGATTATTAAAGAATGACTATATGAAGAAAAGGATCCCTTTATAAGTGGAGTTTAATATGTTTTAAATTGTAAGTTTACACCTATAATCAATAGGGTGTATTTAAATTTCGATTTCAGACTATGTGAGTGCTGAGTCTGTAAATTACTGAAACAATGACAATCCCAAGCGATATCTGTAATCACAAGGCACTTTCAATTGCTGCCTGAAGACTAGTAACTAGATGAACAAACTCTAATTTTATATGAATTATATTTCATGTTTAATTACAGTTTTGGAAAACATCTCTTCCACTCTATGGCATTCCATTTTACTTGAGTGAATGCAGGGGAGTGAATATATTCCATAGCTAAATTAACATATATATTGTTAAGTGTCACCAATGGTGACCTTCAAAACCTGGAAGATTTTTGGCCTCACTACCACACAAACACTCGCTTGCACAAACAAAAATCAAATCTGCCAGTATTTAGCCATATTCCCGAAGTTAGTGGTTCCTGATTCAGTACCTTCCCAAAAAGGATATAAAGCCACGTATCACCCATGACTCAATGCCTTCCTGTCCTCCATTGCTAGGATAAAATATTAGGTTTTATGGTAATGGCGTGGGTGGCAAAGACACACAGGAAAAACGTATCCACACGTGGAGTTTTATTAGAAGAGAGTGAACCGGATCCGGGAAACATGGAGAGTGAAGGGTAGAGAGGAAAAAAGAAAAGATGGCGCCTCTGCCATGTGCACCAGGGTGGGTTGCGTAGGTACATCAGACACTGATGGCGAAGATTGACAAAGATTGTGGGCAACCCATTCCTTGCACATGTTCAGGGGGAGGAGGGGTGGAGATAGCCGCGCCCCCATGGAGCTGCCTTTCAGAACCCAGGGGTGGAGTGATAACATTTCACCCTATTGTTTATTATAAAAAATTTGGGGGGGATTGAATGTCCTAATAAGTGGAAATGGGGCGTAGCAAAGTCTCTCATAACGGCTTCAAGCTGACTTTATGGGCGCTGAGGAGTTGGGGTGTTTGGCTACGTTCTGCAGCAGCTGATTATGGCTGTTATTTCTGGGCTCTAAGAAGCTGAGTCGGCTGGCAGCTTGAACTTCGCAAGATGCTGGAAAGACAAAAATTGTGTTGGGGAGGAAAAACAAACTTTAGACCTTAAGTGGTTAATAGAGGAGAGTCCCCAGATGGGAGATAGAGGGGGGATTAAATGATACTTATTCCAGGCGGGTCTGGTTCTTGTCCATTCTGGTTGGCTCCCTGGGGCTTTAACATCCAGGAGATGCTGCTGCAGTCAGCGGATACCTGTTGTCAAAGCTTACTTTGTGAGTTGTTAGAGTTTGGGGCTACAAACTCAATATTGTTTCTTACCGCCTAGGCCTTTGACAGTTCTTGTAACTTCCAGCTCTGTGTTCAATGGTGACTCCTGTAATAGCAGCTGAGTGGTCCAGGATAAGAAGCTCAGCAGCCGCTAAAGCGCATATGCAAGGTGTCCAGCCCCAAGTGGTGAGGTCCATCTTCTTTGACAGGTATGCTACCAGTGCAAAAGAAGGTCCCAGTTGATGTCCTAGGACCCCAAGGGCATATCTCTCCTTCTCTGCTACATAAAGAGAAAATGGGCGAGTAAAATCTGGAAGGTGAAGAGCTGGGGCCTGGATAAGGGCTTGTTGGAGCCTTTGGAAGGGTTTAGTAAGGGATGAGAAAGAGACTCACACAGGGAGCCAAGCGCTGTCTCATTAAGGGGCGGGGGAGGAGAGAAAAAGAGGGGATCCAGGAATGCAGGAAACCAGCCACTCCCAGGAACGGTAAAATCTCTTCTTTCGTGGAAGGAACTGCAAGAGACTGAATTAGTTTTTTTCTGTCTAGAGTAATAGCCTTTTGGGTTGGGGTTATGGTTAATCCCAAATAAGTTACCTGAGGTATAGACAGTTGGACCTTGGAAGGTGAGACTCTATAGCCCTTTTTGGACAGGAAATTTAAAAGAG
>JAQHUG010000396.1:1373280-1388913 GCA_028555095.1 Dicrostonyx torquatus | reverse complement strand
CCCTCTTAAGGAAGCAGGGGGAGGGCGGTGGGGTAGGGGGGGAGCAGGAGGGCCGGGAACAAGGGGAGTAAATGTAAATTTTTCTTTTAACAATGAAAAAAAGAAAAAAGAAAAAAAAGAGTGTGTGGAGCCTCATTGCTGCTCCGAGGAGCCTTAAGAGTCCTACAGAGACTGTTTGGAGAGACAGCAGTCAAGGATGAGACTGCAGAGTAAGAAATATTTCCAGAACAACCAGAAAAATGCAGGTCTTATAGGAAGATGTTTGTAAAAGTGGTTTCATGAATTGGATGCTGAGTAGAGCCGGTCCTCAGGTGATCGGGAGGCTAGGACCACCACCAGACCCTTCTCACCCCTGTAGCTACTAGACCAGTGCGTGGATTCACCACTGCTGCTGCTGCTGCTGCTGCTGCCACTTGCTCTACTTGTCTTGCTTGGAGGAGGAGAGCACAGGCCAGGGGTACTGGCAAGATGCAGGAGCTGAGGCAGGGTCATGTGCAGCCACCTGGAGTTTGTGCAGGTCCTATGAGGGTAGGACACACTGAACAACCACATGATCACCTTGACTCTGAGCATCAAGATATTCGAGATGAAGAATGGTTCATTTTCTGGACTCAAGTCTCCCAGAAAGACTTCCATGGTCTGTGCTGCCTCTGGAGGCCATGTTGTTTTCTGTGATCCATGCTCCTTTGGAGACCATGTTGATATCTGTGATCTGAGCTGTGGGCAGCTGCTATGGGCAGGGAAGCTTCTTCTGCAGTGCTATTAATGACTCAGACTCATAACTGAGAATGAGGGACATTGAAGGTTTTTCTGACAACCTCTCCCCTGACAAAAAGAAGCAGTCAGGAAGCTATTGAAGAGTCTTTAAAAACTGATAAAGATGCTGAAGTGTAGCTCTTCATAGTAGATGTCTTTCGGTGGGGAAGTTCTCAGTTTTCTTTAAGGGGCTGGGCACTGAGAGTTTGACCATGCTCTAAATGAGTATATAGGCAACACAAACCGGACTTGATGGGTTTCTTTTATGTGTAGTGGGGCACAAGAGGGGGACCTGGAAGGAATGGGAAATGAGTTTGATCAGGGTGAATTGTGTGAATATATTTTTTTTAAAGACACAGATTTAACTACATAAAAATTGAAACTTTAGCTGGGCAGAGGTGGTGCATGCCTTTAATCCCGGCAGAGGCAGGCAAATCTTTGTGAGTTCAAGGTCAGGCTGGTCTACAAGAGCTAGTTTCAGGACAGGATCCAAAGCTACAGAGAAACCCTGTCTCAAAAAACCAAAAAAAGAAAGAAAGAAACTCTAGAATCACAAATGAGCATCATAAACAAATTACACTTACAATATATGAAACACATTTGACAAAATTCAATGTCCTTTCTCCTCTATATTTATTACAACCAAGAAGAAAGATTACCACACAAATGCCTAAATGTGTGACTAAATGATTCTCCAAGGAGGAACCAAGATGAGAAGATATGGAATAGCTATTAACCATTGCTTGGTTGATGTTTCTCACCTTTCATCAAAGTCATCTGAGATGCTTGCTAAAAGTGTAGTTCTCTAGACCTGAAAAACCTTCAGTTATTTGTGTGAATACATGGTGCTCAGGTCAAAAGACAAGTTGGGGAAATTAATTGGTTCTTTCATTCTCCCATGGGATTGAATTCAGGTAATCAGGCTTGGCAGCAAGCACCTTTACCCACTGGGCCTTCTCAAAGATATGGCCTAAATAGTCTAACTCTGAAGTGAGGACAGATGCAATATAAACTCCCTGGTGGTTGGCAATCAAACAATTCAGAAGTAAATTCATGACTTGAAATTTTCCTATTTTTCTTTTCCAAACAAACAAACACCAACAAAACTGGTCATGGCAATGCAGGCCTGTGACCCAAGCACTCAAGAAATAGAGGCAGGAAGATCAGAAGTTGAAGGTTATCCTTAGCTACATATTAAGGTCCACTTTCAATTTTGTTTTCTTCTGTTTCAATCTATTTACTTTTGTTTCAGAAGAAATGTGGGGAAATAGAGCTAGTTAATTTCACCTCTTCATTTCTTGCCTGTGTGCTGCCTTAGGCAAATTACTTAACCGTATTAAAAACAGTATGGATATTAACTATCTTTAATGGTTCTTGTAAAGATTAGAGTTCCTGTTTCTAAAATATCCAATACTGTGATTCGTCTTGGAATACTTTCCTAATGAATAGTGGTTATTTTTGTGTTACTATTATTTGTTTAGTCTACTTCTATATTTTTATACTCATCATCTTCCTTCTTCTTGTATAGTGCTTTTGTATAATTATGCCTCTAGAAGCAAATATGTAAAAGTCATGACCCCTAGAACCTTAGAATGAGATACTATTTTAAAATAAGATCATTATAGATATAGTTTTCAGAACTTTCCCCCACCTCATGCTAGAGATCAAACTCAGATTCTCTCTAACACTCGGCAAATACTCTAACACTGGTTATATCCCTAACCAGAGGGATCATATCACAGTTTTAGTTGGCCCTCTAATCTGATTGGCATCTTTTGTTGTTGTTGTTTTGTTTTTCAAGGCAGAGTTTTTCAGAGTTTCTCTGTATGTAACACTGGCTGTCCTGGGACTCACTATGTACACCAGGCTGGCCTCAAACTCTGAGATCCTTCCTGCCTCTGCCTCCCAAACTCTGCAATTAAAGATGTGTGCCACCACTGCCTGGCTGTGACTGGCATCTTAATAAGTAGAGAAAAAAACTTGAACATAGATATACACAGAAGGAAAATGGATATAAACACATAAGATAGCATGTGACAAAGCAGAAATTGGAATGAAAAATTAAACAAAGGAATGTTTGCCAAGATCATCAGTAGCAAGGAACAGACAAGGAAAGACTCTCCCATACAGGTTTCACAGGGAGTGTAGCCTTGCCAACATCCTGATTTTGGACTGTTCACCTTCAGAAAATAAATTACTGTTGCTTAAGGCACACCTTTTTTTAAAATTTTGTTATGGTATTTTCTAGGATTATAGTATAAAGCCTCATATCTTTATATAGAATATCCTGACATAGAATCCTGATATCCTCATAGCTTGATATAGAATCAATTGTAATACATCCACACTATGGAGCACAATATGAGGAAAGCTTAGAGACCTTGTGCTGAATGAAAGAAGTCACTCTTGAGAGACCACATCTGTGTGGTTTCATTTTATGTGACATTCAGTTCAAAGCAAATCTGCAGGGAAGGAAAACAGATCAGCAGTTGCCAGAGGTTAGGTTCTGTTGACTGCAGAGCAGACCGATGGTTATTTGATGGGGATTCTGCCACATCAGCTCTTGTGTTCTGTGAACCGGTTTTAGTTTTTGTTTTCTATTCACAAAGAGAAACAATCTGTCTAAAACAGTGATTTTCATTTGATGAATCTTCCCACCATGTATTTCCTTTGTGGTAGTAGGGATCAGGGTGAGAGCCAGTCTGGACAGAAGGGGCTTTTAAATTTCTTTGGTCTCTGGACCCACAGGTTGGATTCATGTTGGAGGAGACCACTTGTTCATTTCGGCTGCGAGTTAGTTCCCAGCTGCTCAGCCCCAAAATAATCACATAGAAACTGTATTAATTCAATCACTGCTTGGGTCATTAGCTCTAGCTTCTTATTGGCTAAGTCTTACATATTAATTTAACCCATCTCTCTTAATCTGTGTATTGCCATGTGGTTAAGTTTCAGCGTCTGCCTCCGGTGGGACTACATGGCTTCTCTCTGACTCCTCCTTCTTTCCCCCAATATTCAGTTTAGTTTTCCTGCCTAGCTCTGTTCTACCCTATCAGGCCAAGCCAGTTTTCTTTTTAACCAAAGGTAATCACAGCATACAGAGGGGATTCCCACATCAGATTCAACCTGAACAGTCCTAATCTGTCCCTTTCTGTGTCTGTCTAGAATCTTCTGAAGTACAATGACTGGACCTGGATCAGAGCCCCAGTAACTAGAATGTTGTAACAATTTTGGATTTTAGGGCCTACTTATGGGACTCATTCACACATCCCTTTGATAAATGCTCCACCCAGATCCAGTAACTAGCAAGAGCAGTTTACATGAGTGGGTTTGGGGGAGGTGCACTCAACACAATGAAACCTCTAGAAAGGTTTTAAATCTAGGCTCCACCAAACAAGATCGTCAGACAAAAGTTGGAAGCACGGGAGTGGGGATGGGGGTGGAGGTAGGGAATGGGGGAGGGGGTAGGTGAAAGGGAGGGGATAGAAGGGAGAAAGGAAGAACCAGAGAGAGCCTGGGGTTGTGGGAGGGTGGAGATTGAGGAAGGGTGGATATTGGAGAAGGGAATAAGATATCTACATTAACAGGAGTCATTTTAAGATTTGCAAGAAACTTGTCTCTAGAGGGGATCCCAGGTATTCACAGGGATCTTCCAGCTAGGTACTCGGGCAGCAGAGGAGTGGGTGCCTGAACTGAACTTGCCCCATAGTTACTTTGTTGAATAACTTAATCGTCACCATAGAAATTTCACATGATGGATGGAGATAGAGTCAGAGACCCACATTCACATCAGAACAAGGGACTGAGCTACCAAGGTCCATTGGAAGAGCAGAAGGAGGGAGAAGATGAGCAAGGAAGTCAGGACCATGAGGGACTGGCCCACCAACAGAGACAGTGTGATCGATCTGTTGGGAGCTCATCGAATCCAGCTGGACCAAGACTGAATGAGCATATGACCTAACTGGACCCTATGAATGTGACTGCCAGTGGGGACTGACTGAGAGGCCAATGATGATGGCACCGGGACCTAGCTCTTCTGCATGTATTGGCTTTTTGGGAACTTGTTCTATATGGATGTACTTCTTCCTGGACCGAGATGGAGGGGGGAGGGCCTTGGGCTTCCCATAGGGCAGGATATCCTGCCCCGTCTTGAAGAGGCAGGGGGAGGGTGTTGGGGTGGTGGGGGAGCGGGAGGGCCGGGAACAAGGGGAGTAAATGTAAATTCTTCTTTGAACAATAATAAAAAAAAATAAATCTAGGCTCCATCTCTGGTTGAGTCTGACAAGACCTTAATCCAGTTTTTACACCCTGGATGATTTTTTTTGGGGGGGGGAGTATTCTGTAAACAACAAAGAGCTGCAGAGTTGGAGACAGGCCATGAGGTGCATGCTCACTAGTCTCTACTCAGCTGAAACCTAGCAGGTGCCAGGTTGTTTTGTCTTCAGAAGGACTCTATAAGAAGGTCTATGGTTGCTTTGAAAGAAAACTGAAGCTCAGAGAGATCCCCCAAATGACAATAGAAGGAAGTGTCAGTAGTTGACAGGACTGAGACATGGCCAGCAACTACAGCCTTTCAAATTGTGCTGGCTAGATTTATGTTAACTTGACACAGACTATAGTCATTTGAGAAAAGGGAACCTCAATTGAGAAAATGCCTTTGTTAAGACTGGGTTGTGGATCAGCCCGAAGAGCATTTTCTTATTATTGATTTATAGGGGAGGGTCCAACCCATGGTGGGTGGTGCCATCCATGGACTGTTGGTCCTGGATTCTATAAGAAAGCAGATTGAACAAGACATGGGGAGCAAGTCAGCAAACAGCTCTGTTCCATGGCCTCTGCATTATTCCTGCCCTGTTTGAGTTCCTGTCCTGGCTTCCTTCAGTGATGGACTACAGTGTGGAAGTATAAGCCCAATAAACCCTTTCCTATTCGACTTGCTCTTTGGTCATCATGTTTTTATCACATCAGTAGAAATCCTAACTAAGACACAAATAAGTCAAGGCCCATGAGAAGAACCTGAGGCCCAGTCAGCTCATTCTCAGCATATAATCTGAAAAGAAACTAATGTCCCTTTGGGAGGTTGCTGAGGGGGGGTCTCTAAGGACCCGTTGAGGTTCTGATGTTTAATACATTACTCAAAACCAAAACCAACCAACCAAAGAACAAACCCAGAACTGTATAGAGTGGAATGATTTCTTCAACAAATGCATAAATCCAATCTACAAAATAAGAGTTGGGTTACTGGAGTCAAAAGCCTGATAGGGATGGCCTGAGACTCCCAGAGGTCTCCCAGAGCCTGATGTGAAGGCTTGGAAGTCATTTTTCAATAGGATCTTACCCAAGATGTCATGATGTCAAAGGCTCTGACTTGGAGTCAGACTGGGAAGAATATTCACTTGCAGGGTAGTCAACCCAGGCAGGGCTCAGGATCTCAAGTCTTCTGTATGTACATGGTGTTATTGGCAAGTCTGTTTAAGCTGAGCAGCACCCGCCCTGCTGGCTACATTCTCCCTCAGTCCTACCTCACATGTCTAGTCCACTGTCATCTCCTACTTCCCTGCCCCTCAATCCTCAACTCATACCCGCCCCTGCCTCCTTTACCCCACCCTCCACCTCCACATATTCCTTCCTCACATATCTGGTCCACTGTCATCTCCTACTTCCCTACTCCTGAATCCTCATCTCACATCCGCCCCTGCCCCCTTCACCCCACCTTCCACCTCCACATATTCCTACCTCATAATCCAACTCTCTCCTCCCAGGGACTTCTTCACATCCACACATAATTTACATCATAATCCAACCTTCCCCCTCCCCGCCACATTCTATTACATCCACATACTCCTACCTCATAGCCCTAAACTTCTCTCCCCCCACTTTCTCTACTTACCCACGTCCTCCCATTCCCACTCATTCCCACCTGCTCTAACTATACTTCACAGTCATAACCCTCCCACCTCTATTCTCGTCCACCACAGCATACCCCTACCTCAAAATCCCAACCCTCTTCTCTCTCTCTCCCATATTCTTACCTCACACATGTCACCTCCCTCATTTTCACTTCCCAAATCCTAACATCTCCAGCCTCCCAGACACACTTTCCTCCAACCCCTGTTTTTGCACCTCACACCTATTTCCACATCTTTTCCTACTCCCTGCCCTCTGTCATGTCCCTGCCTTCTGCCAGGTCCCAGTCACCTGACCTGTCCCTTAAGACGTAAGGAACATTTTACCATCTTACATTTACTGAGTTTTGTTCTTTGAAGATGACTTAGAAAGATTAGAAACATTTCATCATCTTACAATTTAGCTTTATTTGAAGATATGACAATTAAAAATTCCAATCCCTTCTCTCCCCCTTGCCCACATCCACAAGGTCTCTCTCTTGTTTGCTCTCTTTTTTTGTAACCAACCAAAAGTCTAAGGTCAGTCCTTTATCTTGATGTAGGAGCCAATGCAGATGTCAGGGGAGAAGTGGGTGGCTCACATTGACTCCATTAAATGGACCTCCTTTTCATAGATGTTAGGGATCAGACCCACAGGAGAGTTCATCATGTAGACAGTATTCCTACTAAATAGTTTGAACTCATAATGAATAAGTTGCTCCCAAAAGCCATGGTTGGGGCGGATGATGGGGCGGCAGGACTTGGTCCATGTGTGCGCATCCAGCAGGGTCATGCTGTGGTATTTCATGAGATAGGCAAGGCAGAATGCTGCTGAGCGACTCACTCCTGCAGCGCAGTGTAGCAGCGTGCGGCCATTCCTCATTTCCACACCGTGGATATGATCAGCTATGGGGTCAAAAAAGTCATAGAGGTAGGAATTGGGAGCATCACTCACCGGCACTTGCACATACTGAATGTCTTCAAAGACCGTGTTCACTACTTCTACCGAGGCATTGATAATCGTGGTGATGCGGTTGTTAAACAGGGTGAGTTTGTCGTTAGCGGCCATAGCATTACTGATAAAAAGGCTGTTAGTTATTTGAGAGAGGCCATAAATGCTGTTCTGTTGGATAGCTGGAGATGGAAGGAGATAAGATGCTGTTGTCATCAAGGCGTCAGGTCAGCTGTCTCTCTGTACTAGGTTCCAGGGCACCAGCCTCAAGCAGCTGCTTTGCTAAAATCTTAAGCAAAAGTATGGAGAAGTCCAAGCACTTGGGCATTAACCTCTGTCTCCTCCTCCACTACCCACGTGTCACAATGGTGACCAATCTGTGTCTCTTCTCCAGTGCCCAGACATCACAATCTCCAAAGTCACAAGCCTCAGGCTTCTAGGGCAAAGGTAACTTTAGCTACCCCCTAGCTAGGTGGTCACAGTCCACTTTTACCTCTCTCTCTCTCTCCCCCCCTTCTCTCCCTTCTCATTTTATCTCTTTCCCCTCCCTTTCCTCTTCCCTTTTTCCTTTTCCTTTTCCTTCCTTCCTTCTTTTTGTAGTTGTTTGTATTTGAGACAAGATCTCAACATTAGCCCAGGCTGGCCTCAGCTTCCCTAGGGGTGGGAGTACAGGCCTGCCTGTATGACAATGTCCAATTTCCAATTCCTTTCTTCATAGTGTATAGTTTATTTATTTTTGAAAGAGACAGAGTCTCAGTTATTCCAAGGTGATCTTGAACTCATTATGTAGCCAGATGTTCTTGAACTTCTATTCCTTCTGTCCCTCTCTACCTTCTGAGGACTGACATTACAGGCTTGCATCTATTTATACAGTTTGAGGGATTGAATCCAGAGATTCACAAATGCAAGACAAACACCTGAGCTACATCACCAGCCTTAGTAGTTTTTAGAAAGAGAAAACAATTACTTTGGTGTTCTTGGCCTTTTAAAATGTTTATTACAACATATCTGATTTATGCTTTAGTTATTCTACCACACTGAACATAATGCCTTTGAATGCTTCTGTTTCATTAATGTTCAAGAACTGAGTTTATATTTTCCACACAAAGTAGTAGTCTCATATTTGAAGTTGCAATGGCCTTTGGCTCATGTGATGTGCTAATCACTATAAGATTGCAGCAAGAATAGGGCTTGACCGTGATTGGTGGCACTTCTTTTTCAATTGTAACCACAGAATTTTGTTCCTGTTTACAAACACATTAGAGCTGGTTGTAAGGAAGCATGGCTAACATATTTCTAGTGGTCAGTTGTGATTAATTCAGGTGTGTCACTTTTCAGTTATACATACATCCCAGTTGATTTATCTCTGGATTCTTCTTATTCCCTGAAACAGTAGCTCAAATAATTTCATCTGCTTTCTTTAAAAAGAGCACACATGTGCTTTGTAAACTACAAGCCGTTTTGATTATCACCAAGATATAGTATCAATAATAGTAAAACATTTTGAAACAAGTTAATGTCCCATTACATTTGTACCAAAATTTTATTTTTAAAATGCTACCTGAGACTTGCATTTCAAGCTCTAATTATCTTGTAGTTGACTGAATTGTAAAGAGTATCTTAAAACTAAGGAATCACTTCACTGACAATCTAGAGAATCATAGACTTAATTTTTATTTAATCATCATTTAAAAGTATTTATTATTAGTGTGTGTGTCTGTATGTGTGTTTGTGTATGTGTGTTTGCATGTGTGTGTGTGTGTAAGGGCATGTGGAGATCAGGGGACACGTTTGAGAGTAGGGGATCAAACTTAGGTCACCAAGCTTGTGATTTACCCACTGAACCATCTCACTGGCCTATCATTATTAAAAAAGATAAAACAGCTAGTATCCTCCTCATACAAGGAAATGATAACCTCAGGATGCAACACAATTTTCCTTTTCTCAGATTTGGTAATAAAATTTTTTATATTACTTAAATTATTAGTTTCCATAAAAATAAAAAATAAAATATAGTACAAATGCCAAATATATATGAGAACTACTTTTTGGGATATCTCAATTTCACTAAAGTTATTTAAAAAGGGTTAGTCCAGGGCAAGATATATATATATATATATATATATATATATATATATATATATATATATATATACATATCAGTGAAAGAATATGTGCTTATCATGCAGAATGCCCTGCGTTCCGTCCCCAGTTCCAAAACTAAACAAACAAAACAATAATAAAATGAAAAGGCTTATTTTGAAATGCAGTGTATTTTATATAGTAATAGGAAGACCTGATATAGCATTAGACTCCAGTGATTTTGAAATTATGCACTACTTAAACTTGTAAATGTAGCATAATTGACCAATATAAATTCAGAACTGTTTGCAAAGGCACTCATTACCAATAGAAACTGTTATATTCTTTCAGCCAATATTCTATAATGTTCTTAGTCCAAGGGATGACTGTCTTAAACTTCTACTATGGGGCATTTCTTGGGTGGATGAGGAATTGACATCTTCTATGTGAGTCACCTTCAGACACTTTCTGTATCTCCCTGATACTTAGTGAAGAAAATATTTAAGAACCCCTCTTTGTTTCCCCTGTCAGAGAAAGATGTTAAGTAGCTAGGCTGGCATGGGCAGAGTAGAGAAATGACTCAGAGGGTAAAACTGATTGCTGTACAAACCTGAAGATCTGAGTTAGATACCTTGAACTATGTAAACAGTTATGTCATTGGGAGTGAAGCTGTAATCCCAGCATTCCTACAGTGAGATAGAAAACAGAGATAGAAGATTGTGTTGGTTTAAATAAAAATGGCCCCCAAAGGCTTATAGGGAGATGTGACCTTGTTGGAATAGTTGTGGCTTTGTTGGAGGAGGTGTGTCACTACAGGGTAGGTTTTCAGGTCTTAGAAGCTCAAGCCTGGCTAGTGTGTCACTGTCACTTCCTGCTGCCTGTGGATCCTGATGTAGAACTCTCAGATGTCTATCCAGCACCATGTCAGCCTGTACACAAGGTTTCTTCTTCTTTTTTTTTTTAGGAACCAGAAATTTTATTTAATCCACCTTCCTTTATTAATATTCTAAACACTATAAACCAAATTAATCTCTTTGTGACCCAGGCTTGTGATAGCCATCAGTAACAAAACAGCAACAGACCTCTTAGCATATTTGTTTTTTCCATCCCCTTTTATTAATCTCTAGCTGTTACCTGTCCCTTGTTGGTTAATTATCTCTTAATTCTAACCCCTGTGAATAGGGACCAAAAGTACCAACCTCAGTATTCTGAGATTTAAAGAGACGGCCCAATGGTAAATAAGCCAAGCTCTGAGGAACCTTCCAGCTCCAGTGGTTCTTGCTCTCTGGTAGAGCTCCTTCTCAGGTCCCGGGCTGAGAAACCAAGGCCACAGCTCTTAAGACCTAGTGACAGCCTGGATGGTAAAGTGCATGGGCTTATGACCACCACTAGTCACTCCAGCCTCAGGGCTTCCTAGGCTCATGTCCCCGGTGGATGGCTCCTGACTGGAGACTCTCAGTTCCCCTTGCCACACCTGGAACCGTATGAGGGGCACAACAGAGGCCAAAGACAGTAACCAGCCCCAGTGAGACAAACATTGGTGAAGCAACTGCGAAGTTGGTGACATGTGCTCTTGGGAAAGAGGCAGGGCTCTGGGACAAGGATGGCAGGTGGAAGGTGAAGGGCAGTCCCGGCTCTCAGTAGCGGTAGTGATCAGGCTTGAAGGGGCCATCAATGGGCATGCCCAGATACTGGGCCTGCTTTTCAGTCAGCTTGGTCAGCTTCACATTCAGCTTGCCCAAGTGGGCTTCGGCCACTGCCTCATCCAGCTTCTTAGGCAAGAAGTGAACCCCAATGGGGTATTTATCTGGGTGGGTCCACAGCTCAATCTGTGCCATCACCTGGTTTGTGAAGGAGTTGCTCATCACAAAGCTGGGATGGCCCATGGCACAACCCAGGTTGACCAGTCGGCCTTCAGCCAGCAAGATGATTCGGCGCCCATTCTTCAGCCAATAGTGGTCCACCTGGGGCTTGATGTTCACCTTCTCCACAGCATTCTCATTGAACCACTTCACATCATTCTCCACATCGAAGTGTCCAATGTTACAAACAATGGCATCATCCTTCATCTGCTCAAAGTGCCGGCCAAGGATGATATCAACACAGCCTGTAGTAGTGACAAAGATGCTGCCTCCTTACAGGCCTTGTCCATGGTGGTCACCTCATAGCCCTCCATGGCAGCTTGCAGTGCATTGATGGGGTCAATCTCGGTGATGATGACTCAGGCCCCAAAACCCCTCAGGGCCTGGGCACAGCCCTTGCCCACATCACCATAGCCTGCTACCACTGCCACCTTGCCCACAAACATCACATCTGTTGCCCATTTGATGCCATCTATGAGGGACTCCTGGCAGCCATAGAGGTTGTCAAACTTGCTCTTGGTGACTGAATCATTGACAGTGATGGCAGGCACCTTCAGTATCCCATTGGCCATCATCTTGTAGAGGTTGTGGACCCCAGTTGTGGTCTCCTCAGAGATGCCTCGGATGCCTGACAGAAGCTGTGGGTATTTGGTGTGGATAAGGTTGGTGAGGTCGCCACCATCGTCCAGAATCATGTTGAGGGGTCCATCTTTGAAGTGCAGTGTCTGCTCAATGCACCACAGATACTCTTCATCTGTCTCACCCTTCCAGGCAAACACTGGAATGCCGGCCTTGGCAATGGCAGCTGCTGCATGGTCCTGAGTGGAGAAGATGTTGCAGCTGGACCACCGCACCTCAGCACCCAGGGCCACGAGAGTCTCGATGAAGATGGCAGTCTCCACAGTCATGTGCAGGCAGCCAGCCATGCGGGCACCCTTAAGTGGCTTGGACTCTGAGTACATCTCCTACATGCGCATCAAACCGGGCATCTCGTTCTCAGCTATGTCCAGGGCCTTTCTTCCCCAGGCAGCCAGTCCAATGTCCGCGACTTTGTAGGGCAGTTTATCAGACATGCTGGTGGCGCTTCCGCTAGGACTGATGAACTCAGTGAAGGGGGCCGGACGGCGCTGGACAAGGTGTAGACAAGGTTTCTATCCTGCCCTGTTCCCGCCATCTTATGTCCCAAAGAAATCATACAGAGGTCTACACTAATTATAAACTGATTAGCCTAGTATCTCAGGCTTCTTATTAGCTCTTATAACTTATATTAGCCCATAGTTCTTGTCTGTGTTAGCCACGTGGCTTGGTACCATTTTTGGTGAGGCAGTCACATCTTGCTTGCTCTGTGTCTGGCTTTTCTGTATCTAGGTGATGACTCCAGACAGAAACTTTCCTCTTCCCAGAATTCTCATTGTCCTGCCTGGTAGCCCCACCTATACTTCCTGCCTAGCTACTGGCCAATCAGCATTTATTTAAAATACAAGTGACTGGGTACAAACCATTGTCCCACAGCACTCCCCCACCCCTTTTTAAACTAGAATTCTGAATTGAATCTATTTTGTTTAGCTTTTCTCTTGACCATTATCCATAACAACTTGTAACCAACATTTTAAACAAAGGCAAGCATCCATAATCCATTTTGGGGGGGAATGTGGGTGTAGTTTTTTTAGGCTACTTTCTGCTGATTGGGGGCACTGATAATCTTATGGGGACCTAAAGAAAATTTAGAATTATAATCAAGTCCTGACCTGAGTATCCTATGAGGCTTGATCATCTCAAGCAGCAGTCTCTGAACTGTTCTGGATGTAGAACTCAGACATTTGGGCCATTTCTTTTATCAGAAACTTTTTTCAGGGGGTCGTTTTTGGTCAAACCTGATTTTTTTTAATGGAGTATGAATCCACAGCCTCTAATTTTTTTTTGTGGAAACAAAACAAAAACCTCTTATTTAAGTCTTTTGACTTAAATTTTAAAGTCAAAGTATTATATATATATATATATGATATATATGATTCATCTAACAGCATTTATAATTAAATGCCTTTTAGCAGTTTTTATTCCTTTTTTAGTCATGAAACAATTTAGTAACAACACAATAACATACGCTATCCAGGTTCTCTCCGTATTTTTTTTAATCTTTTTGTGGCTTTATTTTAACTCTAATTTTTAATTTTTTTTAATTTTTGGCTTTTTGAGATAGGGTTTTTCTGTGTATCTTTGGCTGTCATGAAATTTACTCTGTAGACAAGGTTGTACTTGAATTTACAGAGATTTGCCTGCCTCTGCCTCCCAAGTGTTAGGAGTAAAGGTATGAGCCACCACACCAAATAACTCTTTTTTTTAATTTTGAGGACTTTATCTGTTTTCTTACAAGCCTACATTTATTTTTAACATACTGTAAACCATTTAGAGTCTTTTCTCTGCAATTGTCTTTATTGTATCTCTCTTTTTTTTGACCATATGAGTCTTTAATTTGCTAAATGATATGGCTAGAATTAAATCTGTGATTCTGATCTGGATCCAGCCCATTCTTTAGCTTTTTTTTTAATAGTCTAGCCTCATGGCAGAGGTACTGGCTAGATCTATGTTTATTGTCACAACTCTATGGTGTTTTAAGGTCTCTGTCACCATCAAAAAGTATGCATTCAGCTTTTCATCAACACCATTTAAGTATTTTGTGGCAGGACATCTTAAAAGAGCTGCAAGGTTTTGCAGCTAAAGCTGAGTCAGGAAGCATCTCTTAAATGAGAGTGCTTGCCTCTAGCAAGCCGATCAAACCCAAGAAATTGCTGCTACAAAGAAGCCATGTATAACACTGTTATTTTGTGTCTAGAATTACTTCCCAAGTTCTCTCAGGTTTTCTGTGGATGCAGTTGCCCAACATTGCGTGCCATTATGTTGACAGGTTTCTGTCCTGCCCAGTTCCCACAGTCATTAAGTCCCAAAGAAATCACACGGAGGTTTACATTAATTATAAACTGATTGGCCTAGTATCTCAGGCTTATTATCTCTTATAACTTATATTAGCCCATAGTTCTTGTCTGTATTAGCCACGTGGCTTGGTACCTTTTTTGGTGAGGCAGTCACATCTTGCTTGCTCTGTGTCTGGCTTTTCTGTATCTGGGTGATGACTCCAGACAGAAACTTTCCTCTTCCCAGAATTTTCAATGTCCTGCCTCTTCTTCCTGCCTGGTAGCCCCACCTATACTTCCTACCTAGTTATTGGCCAATCAGCATTTATTTAAAATACAAGTGACAGGGTATAGACCATTGTCCCACAGCAACACACCACCATGCTTCCTGCCAGGATGATAATGGACTAAACCTCTGACAGGTAAGCCAGCCCCACCCAATTAAATGTATTCCTTTATAAGATTTGCCGTGGCCATGCTGAATCTTCACAGCAACAAAATCCTAACTAAAACAGAGAATCTGCCTGAAATCCCTGATGTCCTGGAATTTTCTTTTATGTAGAACGTAGCTCTAACATTATATATGCATGTATTTACATATATGTGTTTGTAAATTACAAAACTAGTAAGGGAATCATGAGGAGGATGAAGAGATTTTAAGGGATTGAGAAATAGAAAAGGAAATGGGATTCATATACTAAGAAAGCAGGAGGGGAAATTAATTGGGGAAAGAAAGTGTCAGGTGGAGAGGAGTTGAAGGAGAGGAAAAACAATGGGGTAAGGAGGGGAATAAAAACAAGGCATAATGACATATATATGAAGATGGCATAATTAAACCTATTACTTTGTATATTGTGATTGCTATTCTAGGATGTTAATTTAATTCCGTTTGGAATTAACTAAAATCCAAAAATAAAGGGCACATTCATGGGGGATTTCTGAATAATTTTAAGTGGAAGATATACTTCTAATCCAAATATTTTTTATTAAATTTTTCTTTATTGATATTTATTCAAATCTACATTTTTTCTGCTCCCCTCCCTGCCTCTCCCCTCCCCCTTCAATCCTCCCACAATGTCCCTATGCTCCCATTTTACTCAGGAGATCTTGTCTTTTTATATTTTCCCATATATATTAGGTCTATGTAAGTCTCTCTTAGTGTCCTCATTGTTGTCTAAGTTCTCTGT
>JAQHUG010000396.1:1322137-1334051 GCA_028555095.1 Dicrostonyx torquatus | reverse complement strand
CAGTTTTCAGAGAAGAAATGGTTTTAAGAGAGCCTAGAGAGCAGAATGGTTTTTAGGAAAATATAATAAACACAAGGCCTCGCTGAAGAATAAGAGAAGCCTTTTAAGCTGTAATGGTGTGAAAGCCTGTTTTTTTCCGCGCGTCTCCGAGCACACATTTGGGGAAAAACATCAGTTTCTATGTTGGGGCGACGGTCCCCGACAACAGTTCACATCCTGTGTCTTCCCTCAGCAGCCAGTAGAGCAGCCAGCAGAGCAGACACGATGATGACCCTAGCAGGGTCCTGAGTCCTTGAGTGTGCATGACCAGTCTTCAATGGAAGTGTCACATCTACCTGCAACCAGCCATGTTAGCCTTGACTCCTGATGCTTTTTGTGTGTTGCTCCATGGGTTTCTGTGCCTACTTGAACTCCTGGCTGTGAAGCTGGACTTGAACTAAGGAAGCACTGGCAGTAACTCTAACTGCAGCACGCCGGCCTGTTGCCCCATTCTCTGGAAGTGGTCCCGCTCACCAACACACGCAGAGTACCATGGCGGTGAAGGGTTCAGACCACTCCTCGGACAAGTCCCCATCCACCCCGGAGGAGGGTGTGCAACGCAGCTGCTCTTCACAATGTGGTCGAAGTGGTGGCAAAAATTCCAAGAAAAGCCAAAGTTGGTACAGTGTGTTAAGCCCCACTTACAAGCAGAGAAATGAAGATTTCAGAAAGCTCTTTAATCAACTTCCAGACATGGAGCGCCTCATTGTTAATTACTCATGTGCACTCCAAAGAGACATTCTTCTTCAGGGCTGACTCTACCTCTCAGAAAAGTGAATGTGCTTCTACAGCAACATCTTCCAGTGGGAAACTTTGCTGACAGTCTGTTTGAAAGATATCTGTACCATGACTAAAGAGAAAACAGCTCGCCTCATTCTCAATGCCATGCAAGTGTGTACTGATTCAGAAAAGCACTGTCTTACTTCCTCTGGGGCCTGGGAAAGGACATACATGGTGATGTTGCAGCTCTGGCAGAATGCTCTCCTTGAAAATAGAGCATTTCACTATGCCCCAAGGAGCTCTGGCACTTTGTCCACCAGTGCTACAACACGAGCTGGGTCTCACCAGTGACGGTGAGGACAGTGTGCCTCCAGATGATGACTTCAACATGGTGGGCTACTGTGAACAGACTGCTGTAGAAGAGAATAAAATGAATGACAGGTCATCCAAAAGCAGCATAGAGACCAAGTCTGATGCCAGCCCATAGCTGCCCATGAAGTCCATCACCAACAGCACACTGACCTCTATGTGAAGCAATGAAGGCCCTGTCTTTGTTTAATGGTTTGCTGCTGGAGGAAGAAGTGATGGAGGGTTATGGGTCCCTGGAGAAGGAGCTTGCCATCAACAAAATCATAGGAGAGAAGATCAAGATCATTGTGCCTGTAACCACCCCTTCGCTGGACTTCAATGACAATGAGGATATCCTGACCAAATTCAGTGATTCTTCAGATACTCATGATGAAGGAGAGTTCCAGGCCTTCTATGAGGAACTGAGTGGAAGACAGTATGTGAACGAGGTCTTCAACTTCAGCATGAACAACCTGCTGTTCACCAACTTATCCTTCCTTCGGGACTTCATGGAGCAGAGGCAATTCTCTGATATCTATGGAAAAAGGAGGAGAATGGAAGCCAGAGCTGGGTGATCACTCTTACTAAACCCCTGGCTCCCAAAACCACTACTGTCAGACAGACACAGAGCACGTACAAAGCAAGTCAGGAGAGTGAATGCTATGTGATAGACGCTGAAGTCCTTACCTATGACATGTCATACCACGATTATTTCTATTCCATCAGCCACTACACCCTCACCAACGTGGCTCAGAACAAAAGTCGACTCAGGGTTTCCACAGAGCTCCACTATCGAAAACAGCCCTGGGGCTTTGTAAAAACTTTTATTGAGAACTTATGTAACGGATTGGAGGACTACTGCCATTTAGAGTGTGAGATAACCAAAACAGAGAGTACCTACCTGGCTGAGATGTACAGACAGTCACCCAAGGAGAAGGCCAATAAGTCTTCAGCAGTATGTAGGAGAAAGTGCCCCCATGCCCACCTGCTGGTACCTCACCTGAAAGAGGTGATAAGCCCTGTCACCACACCCATTGAAGAAGATGTGGGCCACAGGATCAATCAGGTGGCAGGTTCCATGCAGAAGCAGCATATCCCCGAGGACACTCCCAATGGTTTTCACCTGCAAAGTGTGTCCAAGTTGCTTCTGGTTATCAACTGTGTTCTGGTGCTGCTGGTCATCCTTAACATGATGCTCTTTTACAAGTTGTGGATGCTGGAATACACCTCACAGACCCTCACTGACTGGCAGGGTCTCAGGCTCCAGGAAGCGTTACCCCAGTTGCAGACCTAATGGGCCCAGCTATTAGAATCCCAACAAAAATGCCATGATACTGAGCTCCAGAAGTGGAGGGAGATCATCAAATCCTCAGTGATGGTCCTGGACCAGATGAAGGACTCACACATCAACTCTGAGAATGGCATCAGATCCCGAGACTACACATGTGAAAGTGATGAGAAGAGGTACCAGTATCATTGAAAAGGTAGAAGAAGGGGTGGCTGCAAGAGGCCTGTGCAATATGCAATACATGTACAGAGAGAGAGAGAGAGAGAGAGAGAGAGAGAGAGAGAGAGAGAGAGAGAGTCAGTTTAGTATTGTGTTCATTTAGCAAAAGTAAATAAGCAGCACAAATTTGACTTTGTGGGTTATTTTTAAAAAGCGAAAGAAAGGACGTGAAGTTGGGGGTTTAGGGTGGGTGTAGGAGGAGTAAGGAGAAAGAATAGATTATTATTGACCCCAAGTATTGTGCCAGACATAGATTATGTCTTGTGTGGGGGTCTTACATTCAATTACAAGGTGGTTGATTACTTCTATAACATTCATGTCACTCTTGCACCAGTGGACATATATTGCCAGGCCAGTTGTTATTGTAGTTCACAGCTAGGTAAAACTATTCCTTTTCTCCTCCAGTAGTATGCAAAGAACCTTCAAGCTCTATGAAAGCTAGCCAGTAGGAATGAAGCTTCTTAGTACCAACTTGAATTCTGCTAGTTCTATGACTTAAGCATACGGTGTCTTCAGCAATAAGATTTTATCATTCAGTTCTGGAAGGTAACAAAGAGCAATGACAATAGTTTGTATTGCTTGGAAGGGTGGGTCTATTGGACTTCACTGACAAATCTATTTAAAAGAGCTAACTTATTCCTGGCACTGTGCTTTTTATTGGACAGATTATAATGTCTATAACGGATGTTGTTTTGCCCAACCCCCCATTATAAAGTAACTCCACTGAAACTTTTTGTGTTATCAGACTTTTGACTCACATTGAATTGTCACTGGATTTTTCTGATTCTTCAGGTATAGATGACTTATAGCTTGTTCTGTGTGAGCCAAATTTCATAATCAATATTATTATATATGTTATGATTCTGTCTCTCTGGAGAATTCTGATTAATACAAAATGTCCTACATGCGTTTAACAAAATTTATAAAAGGCCTTTGTTTTTACTGAGCACTAGGCCCAACAGATCAAGATGGAGTCACTCTATATATGGAGTCACCTAATCAATATGAACCTTGTGCTAATGGCTGTTAAGAACTGATATCTTCCAAACACACACGCACACAAACACACACACACACACACACACACACACACACCACACTCAATGGTAAAGAGACTTTAACTTGAGACTAACTAGCATCCTTTAATGTCCTGGGCAGAAATGGCTGAATGGGGTCTTCATACTAAAGAGAGAAAGTAGAAATAGTATGAGAAATGGGAGATTGTAGAGAGGTCATTATCTACCAGCACTAATCAGTGCTTCCTTATGTTGTTTCATGATGAAGCTCCCCAAAGGACTTGATGTAGATTCCTAAAGAAAAAGGGCTTGTTAATAAATGAGAGGGTTAGCTGGGATGGTGTACCTCTGCTTCTAGGGTAGTGGTTTTCAACCTTCCTAACGCTGTGATCCTTTAATACAGTTCATCATGTTTTGGTTACCCCCCCAACCATAAAATTATTTTTGTTGCTACTTCATAACTATAATTTTGCTACTGTTATGAATTGTAATATAAATATCTGATATCTGACCCCCAAAGGTATTGTGACTGGCAGGTTGAAATCTCTGGGATCCTAGGGTTTTTGTCGGATCTCAGTGGTGAGAGTTCTAGCTTTTGTTTCTGAACAAAGATACCTTGGGCAGAGATGGTCCTTGAGAGATGAGAATTAAGCAAAAGAAAAGCCAAGAAGGCTATTATTTGGGTATAGGAAGAGCTACTAGTATTTGATTTTGTGTCAGGACAAAATCTGTGAGTGAACTGTGCCAGGTGATGAGAAAAAAGAAAACTGCCTTCCTTGTGCAGGAGCCTGAACAAAGTATTCAAGCATCTTCAAGACACCAGAAAGAAAAGTAAGTCATGAGATTCCAGTAGGTTTTTAATTTTCAGTGTGAGTTTTATTCAGCACTGTAATGGATCTGTTTTTTTTTTTATTTGACCAACACAGATCAAGTGGAACACAGTGGGACAGACGTTCAAATTCAGATGGCCTTTCCAATTTTTCTTTTTTTTATCCTATCTAGGACCCATCTCACTGGGATGGTAAAGAATGACACCTTCTTTGCCTGGATCAATAGCATTTGTGCCTTTAGGAGGCAAGGTTATTCTATGTGTATGGTACTTGAATGAGAGTGTTGCTGAAATCCAGCATGCTGGCTCTAGAAGAGTGGGTGTGAATACTATGGACCTACCCACACTGAACTTCAATGGCCATCACCATGAGCTAAAATCATGAAAATCCTCCACCTTTCTCTCTGTCTCCAGCTTTCACCATGTAATCAGTGTCCCACTATTTTTGAAAACATTGTACCTCATGTAGTGATATGGTCATTTTTATTTATTTTATTAAATTATGTACTATTTTAAATTCTTTGAGAATTTCATGCATGCATATATCTTGATCATATTGACTCACTATACACTCCCCCAACCCCTCCTGAATTTACCATTCCTTCCAACTTCATGTCTTCTTTCTTTTTAATACCCTGCCAAGTCAAACTTTTGCTGACCATATACATGGCTGTGGGACTGTCCATTGAACACGATCAAACTATCAAAGGCCAAACCCCTAAAGAAAACTGATTTTTTTCCCTTCTATAGCAGTCATCAACTATCAATAGCTCATGAGCTCCTCCCATCTCCCTGCTGGAATGCTGGTGCTATCCTTTTCATGGAGCCCTTCATTTGCTGAACGTTGGGTGTCATTTTGTAGATGGAGGCTACTCCTTCATTTTCCAGCCACCCAGACCTGAAATAATCATACAGAATCTGTATTATCACAGCACTGTTTGGCCTTTTGTCTCATGCTTCTTATTGGCTAGCTCTTATATCTTAAATTAACCCATTTCTATTAATCTGTGTATAGCTATGTGGTTGTGGACTACCAGTAAGTTTCCATCTGATGTTGGGTGTCTGTCTCCTGTGGTGGCTACACAGTTTCTCTCTGACTCTGCACTCTCTCCTCTTCTATCTGCTTGGAATTCCTGTCTTGCCCTATTCTGCACTACAATAGACCTTACGTAGCTTCTTTATTAATCAAAGCTATTCACAGCAATCAGGGTGAGAACTTACAAACAAATGTATGCTTAGGATCTTGCAAAAAGGCAATGTGATAAGCATAAGTAAAGCAGTATATCTGCTATTACAAAATTATATTTTAGGTAATTCAAGCATTTAAAATATATCTGAACAAAACCAGATAAACATTGAAAAGAAAATGTTGATTTAGTTTGCTAGTAATGTAACAAAAAAGCTAGAAAAATTAATCTATAAAGTGAAAAGTTTTATTTTAGTTTATTGTTTTGAATATTTCAAGATAGAGCTATTTTCTTATGTGGCTAATGGATACAAAAGAGAAGAAGAGTTTGGGGGGGGGTCCCACAATCCTCTCAGTAGTATACCTCTAATGACTTAAGTACCTCCTCACTAGATGCCACATCTGAATGGTTCTGTTACCTCCTAATAGTGCCACCCTAGGGACTAAGATTTTTAACATGTGGGCTCTTGGGAGCTGTCCAAATTCAAATTTTTAACAGTACTAGAAATACCTAAATAAATGTAAAAGATCTCTCCTAATTTATTCATAGGAAACCTCCACAGTTTTTACTAAGAGACTTTCTTCACAACACTAAATTCGAGTTGTTGAATTTGCAAATAATTTTCACATTATAACATTTTTAGTCATGTTATTTTGCAGTCCATGAGAGATTAAATTAGTAAATAAGCAAAGAGAGGAGATGTTTGTTTGGAATGGTTTTTAGAAATCAACAGAGTGACAGCAGTAGAAAAAATGTCTGAAAATGTGTCTTAGCTTTAACAATATATAGGGTGTATAATAACTTGATACACCCTATAGTCACTCAGAAAGGACTCTCAATTAAAGCATTTCCAGATCATATTGGCCTGTGAACAAGCCTATGAGAAATTGTTTTTGAGTTGATATAGGAGGGCCCAGTCTACTGTGGGTGGTTTCATCCATAAGTAGTTGGCCCTGGGTTACAGAAGAAGGCTAACTAAGTATGAGCCTGCTAGTGAACCACAAAGCAGTATTCTTCCATGGTTTCTGGTTCAAGTTCCTTTCCTTATTTCCTTTAATAATGAAGTATATAATTTCCTCCCCTAAGTTTCTTTTGATGATAGTGTGGTGCGGGAGAATTGTCTGTATTCTGTCAATCATGTTTTAAATAAACACTGATTGGCCAGGCAGAAAATATAGGTGGGTCAACCAGACAGGAAGTAGAGGTGGGCAATGAGAACAGGAATATTCTGGGAAGGAGGAAGCCCATTCCTCTGCAGTCCTGCCCAGATCAGGGAAGAAGCAGGATGTGTCCTGCCCCACTGAAAAAGGTACTGAGCCATGTGGCTAACATAGATAAGAACAATGGGTTAATATAAGTTATAAGAGCTAGTAAGAAGCCTGAGGTAATTGGCCAATCAGTTTATAATCATATGAAGACCTCTGTGTGATTTTCTTTGGGACCTTGCCAGCTGTAGGAACAGGGCAGGACAGAAACTCCAACAAGCAGGCTCTCATGTTACAACAGTGTTTTATCACAGCAACAGAGATGAAGCTAAACAAAGTATAAGTCTAAAAAGCAGGCATAGCATTGGAAATTAAGACACATACAGGCTAATGGTTCTCTTGCCATGTAATAGCTTTACAGACCTAAATAGTCTCAGATAATTAGGCAAGACAATGATTCCTCAACCCACTCCCCAATCTGTGGGGATACACTTTAAGACAATTAAAGGATGTCAGGAAGCATGGCAATACTAGACCAGGTAGATTTTATTTTCTTTGCAGAATTGTCACATAATACAAGAATTAATCTTGTCTTCTCTTGTTTTTTTATTTTTAAGGTTTAAAAATTATGTGTGAATATTTTTATACATATGTATGTGTACCACATGTGTACCTGATGCCTTCAGAGGACAGGAGCAAGTATCAAGATTTCTTAGAAGTAGAGCTGTAAGCCATCATGTGGGCCCTAGGAACAGAACATGGATCCTTTGCAAGAGCAGCAAGTGAGCTATCTCTCTAGCCTTCTTCTGATGTTTTATATTCGAGATCCTCTTCTTTTGTGTTCTGGGGCCATTATTTAGGAAAAGAAAAGCTATTTCGGTGCAAACAAACACTGCAGTGCCATAATAGTCAATCTGATATGTAAGATAGTGTATACAGTGTGGCTATACAGAAAAAGAAATGGTTCCTGTTTTGAGTGGAATGGAGCAGGGTGTCACAAAATTACCTTATGGTGTGTTCTAGCTCCTTAGATTCGTGAGGAAAGAGTTTATTTAGCATATACTTCCAGGTCACAGTACATCATTGAAGAAAGTCATGACAGGAACAAATACAGGAACTTGAAGGAGAAACCATGGAAGAATTCAGCTTTCTGGATCACTCATAGACTTGTTCATGCCAAGCTTCCTGGTACATCCCAAGATCAGCTGGGTAGCCAGGAGCTCAATTAACTATCAAAACAACCCCTACAGTCATGCCAGTGCACATGCCTTTGTCCATCTGGAAATTTTTCAATTGAGACTTCCTTCTCAGCTCACTCTAAAGTTTTCCAAGTTGACAGTTAAAATTATGTAGGGCATAGTTCTCAAAGTCACGTGCAATTGAAAACTCACCAGTTACTCTATGAACTTGTTGTGCTATATTTTGCAGCAATGATGAAATGTAAGTGGTAGAAATGTGAAAACCAAAAGCACAGATAAGGAGGGACCAGCAAAGTCATTAGCTTTATTCGGGGTAATTCTTATAGCAAAACAGAAAAAAAAAGTGCTTCCAGCTTTATTTTCAGAGAGACAACACAGAAAATGGTCTACAGAGAGCATGCTTTGACATGTGTGTTAGTTACTTTTCTAATTGCCATGATCAAATATCTGAAAAGGAGCATTTGAAGGGTGGAAGAGATTATTCTGACTCCTGGCTTGTGGGTCCAGTGCAGTGAGGCAGTGAAGACATGGTGGAGCACATGGTGGTGAGAATGTGTGTCTGGGACTCCACACATCTAAGCAGACCAGGAAACAGAGAGAGGAGCATCCCAGTGCTCTGCTCCTCTCTCCCTCTTTCCTATTCATCCCATGAGATAATATCACTCACATTCAGGGCAAGTCTTCGCTTACAAATTTTCTCTGAAGTATGTCTCCTAAGTGAGTCCAAATCTAATCAAACTGACAATGAATATTATCCATCACAGCACTTAAATAGACAAATTCAAATATCTACAAAACATCATGTGAAAATATTTGCTCATAAATCAGTGAAAGTGAAAATTGCTATTTATGACTTTTCAAATGAAATGACTGTGTAAGTGTTCATCAGTATGTCTCAAAGTGTATATTTATGCTTTCAGTGTGAATATAGGATTAACTACTTATTACTTTTGTACAGCATGCCCTCTTTTCTGCTGAATATAAAACTACTTTCTTTTATGACATGCCTCTGTGACCATAAAGTTTGGAGTGAATTGTTGTCTTCTTACAATTCTTACCTCCTTGGCCATAATGATGGACCAGAGGTAGCATCTGACCCTATTGGCTCTACCTTTGGTCACAGTGGTAGGACTCGGCTAGGATGAGCTTGTGACCTAAGATAGCCATATGTCTTCCAGGATAATGAATGAAGGAAAGAAGGTACTTTCTAATCAAGTGGTAAAACTAAGTGGATTTGATGCCTATAGCTGCCAGGGTTGCAAATTGCTCTTAGCTTCTGGGGAAGAGCTACTTTGCATCTTATAATCTTTCCAACAGGAAGTCTGCTGTGAAACAGTCTCTCTTATAAATGGCATCATGAACAAGACAGGAAACATGACAGTATCCATATACATGTTAACATGGAAGGGAGAAATTTCATGGGATCCCAGTTCTAGACAAAGAACTTTAGGCAACTAATGCTGCTTGGAGAGGAAAAATTAGCCTCTCCTAAGGATGAGCCCCTTTATTGGTTATCCAATACAAAGTGATCAGACATGAAAGTATATAAACACAAACAACAAAAATGGACTTATCAAGTTGTGTTTTTGTGTTTGTGCATACGTATACATACACATGTGTGCATGTATCTGTACATATGATATATATGTATAAATATAAAACAATAATTATCAAAGAAAAAGAGGCTATTGCTTCAAGAGTGAGGGGCTTGGGAGGGGATGGAGGGAGGAAAGGGAGAGGGAAAACAATATTCTATTTTAATTAAATGTATTTTTTTTTAGCCAGAAGGTGGTGGCACACATCTTTAATCCCAACATTTGGAAGGCAAAGGCAGGCAAGTTCCAGGACAGCTAGGACTGTTTCACAAAAAAAGCCCTGTATTGAAAAAACAAAAAAATATCTGTTTTTAAAAGTGTTCTGGGAGCATTCTGGGAACATGCCATAGATGCCGAGAAACACAGGGAACAGATCCAGAGGTAGTGTGCCCTTTTTGAGGAATGTCACCAGGATCTTTTAGATCCCTGTACCTATCCTGATTTTTACCTCAGTAATTCCTGATTTTTTTAAAAAATATTTTGCCACAAAATATTACATAACAAATTCATATACAGTAATCTCTTAATTCTGAGTACTATTAACACTGTCTTTTCAATGGACCTTACAATTAACTTTCCACTGCCTTGATCTAAACTAGTCCTGTGGAATTCAGGGAACTGGGGACTTTGCGAGGCTTCCTGAGTTGGTCACTGTAGTACTCGGGGTCTTCTACAGATACCAAGAGAAGAAAGCAGAAGCAATCTTGTTTGTGCAGTTAATGAAGCAGCTGGTATCTCTCAAGTCACAGGACAGAAAGTAAATGCTGCTGCCTAACAGAGGAGGGAAAGACCTTGAAGACTGGAGCAGCCTGCCCTATCAGATTTCCATTTCTGAGTAATTCAAAGCAAATTCTCAGCCTTACTTTCTCAGCTCCCTAAAACCTGAAAGTCCACTAATTTTTACTCATTTCAGCTCAAGGAAAGCATGGAGGGCAGTGACCGAGGCATTCTTTGAGCCACCACCTCCCGAGTTCAAGAGATATCTTAAGTTTCTCCTGTTTACTTACTTCTTTAATTAGTTATTTTTACTGTGTGCGTGCAAGTGTGTACATGTTCATGTGTATATGTGGTGTGACCATGCATGTTTAGGTCTTGGAGGCCAAAACAGCTGTCTTCCTGGACCCTTCCCTACTTTATACATTAAGACGGGATTTCTTGCCTGAGTCTAAAGCTTATCAATTTGGCTACTTCTGCTAGTCAGCTTCCTCTGACTCCTGAGCACTAAAACGGGGCTCAGAATCTGAACCAGTCCTCATGCTTGTGTGAGGCAGGTGCACTTTTCATTGAGCAATCTTCTCAAACTCTAAAATCTTCCCTTTTATCCACCATTGTTACTTCCTTTTGACTAGATGAGTGGGAAAGGGTCATTGCTTATATGGTAGCACTTTTCACAAATGATGTACAGAATGAACTCTAATTAATTGTAGAGTACCAATGTGGTTTGAATAAGAACGCCCCCCCATAGGCTCATACATTTGAATGCTTGATTCCCAGTTGGTGAACAATTAGGAAGGATTAGGCGATGTGGTCTTGTTAGAGGAGGTGTGTCACTGGGGGTGGGTGGGTTTTGACGTTTCAAAAGTCCAGTCTCTCTCTACCTGCTGCTTGCACACCAGAATATAAGCTCTAAACTACTGCTCCAGTGTCATGCCTTCCTGCCTGCCTGCTATTACACTCCTCATTATGCATTCATGCACTAATTCTCCAAAGCTGCAAATAAGTCCCCAGTTACACACCTTCTTTTACAAGGTGCCTTGGTCATGGTATCTCTTCACAGCAGTAGACCAATAGTGAAGACAGCCACACACTATTTTACATTCTTGATGTGAACTACTTTATTCAGTCTTCCTAACTAACAGGTGGTAGGACCTAATATTATTTCTCTTTTAGAGATAAGACAATTGGGATTATGAAAGTTTAAGGCACTTGAATTGGAGCTGGGAATGGTAGTACACCCCTAGAATCTCAACACTCAGGAAGCTAAGGTAGGGGGCTCATGAGTTTGAGACCAGCATGGGTTACATAGAAAGAGACTGTAATCCTCAACAGAATATTTCATTTCACTCTAGGAGTCCTTCTAGGTTATTATTGTATTGTCGAAGGACAACATTACACCAATTTGATTAAAAAAGGGGTATTTTATTGGAGGGGATAAAATTTACAGATCAATGTCCCAAACCACGTTCCTCTGGTCGCAAACAGGAAACCGAGTCTAGCAGTCAGCATGAAAGCCTGAACCAAGTTAGCTCGGAGAGCGGCTGCGGCTTTT
>JAQHUG010000396.1:1276596-1317406 GCA_028555095.1 Dicrostonyx torquatus | reverse complement strand
TGGTCCTGTAAGAATGACATCATACGTGTCTTGGAAGACCTCAGATATGTTACCAACAAGCAAGCTCTCCAAGCAACAGAGGCTGATATTGTCAAACATATTTTACCCTCAGAACTCACCAGTGGTTGCCTGCAGCAAGCCTTTAATCCCTGTTGTCTAGAAGGCGGGTCCTAATACTTGTTAAGAAACTGGGAGGAAAGTTAATCTCAAGACGTTATGCAGAGTAAGAAATCTAAGGTCCTAGTACAAAAAACAGAAATCCGGAAGCTTTCAGCAACTGACCAACAGCGCGTCTATCTTCTGGCCCTTGCCTGCAGTTTACAAAAGCCAAAAAAAAGCTGGTGCTGGAATGTCTCAGGGAGTTATTGCCCCAGGGAAATTTTCCTAGCGGTCCACACCCAGCCTTTGTCTAAGCCCGAGTCTGTATGGGTGATTTAAAAAACCACTTTGCAAATCAGGTGGGTAGCAGCGTGAATCCTGAGAGGCACGGTGCTTTAACCAAGCTGCCGCTGCAGCTGCAGCTGAATCTACAGTTAACATTTGCTTCCTTCAGCAAATCCTACTGGCCTGCACCACCAGAACTGGCTGGGTTGGTGAAGAGGGGGGTTCTCTCCTTTTTAAGCCCTCTCCTGTTTTTAAGTGGATTAACCACACACGTTGGAGTGCCAAAATATTGTCGCAGGACAATATTACACCAATTTGATTAATAAAGGGGGTATTTTATTGGAGGGGATAAAACTTACAGATCAATGTCCCAAACCACATCCCTCTGGTCGCAAACAGGAAACTGAGTCTAGCAGTCAGCATGAAAGCCGGAAGCAAGTTAGCTCGGAGAGCAGCTGTGGCTTTTTTTAAAAATGAAAACTATGCCCCACATTGGGCTGGTATCTTAGAAGCCATTGGCTGAAAGCAAGAGGGCTTAATCTCCCACAGCATTATTGAACATAAGAGAGTCCGTGGCGATCTAAAGGATCCCCTCCCTCCTCCTTGGATGCTCAAGTACTTTGTATTAGCTGCTTTTTCTTGTTTTGTTTTCTTTTTGTTTTTCGAGACAGGGTTTCTCTGTGGCTTTGGAGCACTGGAACTAGCTCTTGTGGACCAGGATGGTCTCGAACTCACAAAGATCTGCCTGCCTCTGCCTCCCGAGTGCTGGGATTAAAGGCTTGCGCCACCACTGCCCAGCTATATTAGCTGCTTTTCTGTTTCTGTGATAAAATACAGAATGTCCAGATGCAACTTAAGGAAGGAAGAGTTTACTTGGGCTTATGGTTCCAGATGAATAGTCCACAAGGCAAGGAAGGCATGGCAGCAGATGGCCAGAGCAGGAAGGTGAGAGATCACATCTTTAGTTAAAAAACATGAATCATGGAGCAAACTGTATGTTGGGTGAGACTGTAACTCTCAAAGCCTGCTGCCAGTGACATGTTTCTTCCTGTAAGGCTGTACCTCTTAAAGGTTCCAGAATACCTCCCAAACTGTGCAGCTAACTGGGAACCAAATGTCAAACCTGTGTTTATTGCTCATTTAAACCACTATGTATCTCATTTAAATGGCATAATGTTTACATAAGACCCAAGCAAATCATTCTGCATACTTTAAATCACCTCTAGATTATTTGCAATCAATAAATCCAGGTTTTTGAGACAGGCTGTCAAGTATCCATAGATGGCCTTGAACTTCTGATCCTCCTTTTTCTACCTCTTGAATACTGGGCCTATTATAGGCATGAACCACATCTGGTTAATATATAACACTTGGCATTTAAACAAGGGCTTTAGGATGCTAAACAATCTACTAACTATAATTTCACCTCCCAAGATGCAGCTTCTCTCAAATATTTTTACTCATAGATGATTGTATCAAAAGATGCATAATCCCAGGATATGCAGGGATGACTGCATATGGAATACAACAGCTAATTGATTTTTATACAGAAATTATAATTAGGTTTCTTATATGCAATAATAGCATTATGATTAAAGAATAAAATGTCCTCATTCTCGAGAGAAACAAATCAAACTATCTGGGATTTATCATAATAAATTTCATTTCAGATGCTTCATCATCTGTATGTATAGATACCGAAAATGCAGCAGAATCTGAACAGTTCTTGAAACTATTTGATGATCTATATGAATATTACACTCTTCTTTCTACTTTTACATGTTTGCAAAATTCAAAGAAAAAGTAAGAAGAAAAGAATTTTTCACAAAGGAGTAGAGTTTTTTACTCATATGTTCAGTCAGAGCAATCCTTTAGCAACGAAACCAACTTTTATTTAGGTACCTATGATGGATAGAATTCTAAAAATGGCTCTCTGAAGTGTTTATATCCTAGTCTCAGAAACCATGGCTGTGATATCTCTCCCCTAAATTGTGTTATATTACTCAGTTAAGTTTAAGAAAGGGAGCCTAACCTAATCGTGAGAGTCTTTTTTAAAAGTGAAATTTTATGGTTTATGGTTTGTGGCAAAAAAAAAGTCATGAAAACTTGAAGAACAAGGATTGCTGCAGTGATGCTAGATTTGAAGATGAGAGAAAGGGAGTGCAGGTAGTCTATAAGAACAGAAATTAGCTTTTACCCCAGAAAGACAAACACCGTATGGTCTCTCTCATCCATAGGTCCTAAGCTCCAAACTGTAGATCTATGTATTTAATTTGGAGTGCCTGCAGAGCCCAGGAACTAGAAAGTGCCCATGGCAATGGAAAGAAGCCTCTACAATGAGGGGGTGGGTTGTAGAACACACGTGATCTGAAATCAGAGAAGGGATACTAGAATTGGAAGGTATAAACAGGGTTAGGAGAGAGCAGAGGGTGAGAGAGAAGGGTTAACCAAAATTAAGAAGCATAAATTGACAGGGAAACCTACTATTTTGTAACTTAATAGTAAATTCTAGTTTAAATGGAAGTATTCAGAGCAATAGGCTGTTAAATAAAACTCAGTGCCAGGTATATGATACATTCCTATTATTAGTTATTAGTTTGGAAGGCCTCTGGGACACCCAGAACAATATAGGCTAGTGCCATTGATCTTGATTGCCCATTAGAACTAGATGATAATATCCTGTTGTTGACAGCATGGTATAGTTTAGCTTTTGAGATGAACGAACCAAGCTGGAATTGAGTTAGAAGCTTCTTTTGTGCTGCTTAGCTTACATAGTGCCAGAAGGTGATAGGCAGGCTTCTGGGGAGAAAAAGTAGACAGTTCTTACCCAATGTGAATCTTGCAAGCTGAACACTGACCTGCTATGCAAGATGTGCCCACTGGGTAATAGTGGCATTACTTTTATGGGAATAACCAATTGCTTTCTGATTGAATTTGAGGCCCACTCCATAGTAACAAGTTCATTCTTGGTATCATAAACCTTGTCAAAAGCCCATAGGCCTTGGAAGGAGATTTACTGTACTTGCTAAATGGATGTGGTATGACCACTTTCCACTATATGTTTATATTTATGCTCATAGATTAGTGCTGTTCTTAGCCTTCATTAGAGAAGTTTCTGTGTACAGTGGGCAGCCATTATTGCAGAGACTCATATATAGTCAAAAGGTTGAGAGTAAGTGACGGTTGAATACTCAGCTCTAAATAGGACATCTATATTGCCTGGTCCAGGGCTCAGGGTATGTCTTGGAAGATGGAGTGAAGTAAAACCAGAGGCTGAAAAGAAAAACTGTGAAATGTCTTCTGGCCATGACAAAGTCATTCTACTCACCTGTGCCAAGCCTAACCAACTGAATTCACTTCCTGGGGCCTACATGGTAGAAGGAGAGAACTGACTCCTTTGAACTCTGAACTCTGCACACACACACACACACACACACACACACACACACACACACACACCAAAGCAAAAAGACATGCAAGTAAGATGAGGAATTGTTGGGAAGCAGAAAATGGTTCAGTGGGAAAAGAAGGGGGATAAGAGAGATAATGGGGTATTGAAAATGACCAAAAATTATATATATATGTATATATTATATATATATATATGAATTCTTCCAATAATTTCAATATGCTTGAATATGTGTATATGCATGTGTGCCTTCGTGTGTGTGTGTGTGTGTGTGTGTGTGTGTGTGTGTGTGTGTTAGTGCACATGCATGTGGAAGTAAGAAGACAACCTGAGGTAGTTTTTCCTTCAAGAATTTTCTACTTTGTTTTCTGAAACAGGCTCTCTTTCGCGGACCTGGGACTTGCTAATTAGGTTAGTCTGGCTGACTAGGCAGCCCCACAAACCCACCTGTCTTTGCCTTCCCAATGCTGGGATTGCAAGCCCATGGAACCATGCCTGGCTGTGGGATCTGGGTAAACACTTTACTAAGTTAACTCTCCATCCCCTTGAAGATAAATTACTACCACAACTACACAGCTGGGATGGAAGCCAGCCAAGCCCTCACGCAGGCTAGGCAAGTCAACTGAGACATGACTTCAGCTGGAAGAGAGATCTTTCCCAGAATCTCCAGAGAAATGCAGCTTGGCTCAACTTTATGAAGCACAGAAAATACTCTGGAGATTACTTAGACTTTGGACATAGAGAACTATAAGGAAATACATGGAGATCTTTAAAGCAGTGGGTTTGTGGTGATTTGCTATGATAATAATAGAAATCTAATATAGTAACTTTGCTTTATCTCTAGGAATTAGGAGGAAAATGTTAACAGGCTTTGGAGTTTGGGTCTGTAGTTGAGTTTTGTAAAGTATGGAAGTAAATCCAGGGTGCCATCCCCTGTTGCTGAAAACTGCAACTTGTATCTCAATTTATATTCATATAAAATAAATTTATATAATTGCATATAAAATTTACACAAGCTTATCCCTCTCCCAGTTGTGGATCTCCTCAATGTGCTGGCCTCTCTAACTGTTTCCTTTTTATTTTTTTGTAATATTGAGTTGGAAGTGTCACCCCAGCCTGCCAAGCGATTGGACTTCAATTCCCAGCCTGCCAAGTGCTTGGACTCCAACTCCCAGCCTGCCAAGCACTGATCCCTTCCCAGTGAGGGTCCGGATCACTCTCACAGAGTGCATGGAAGAGGGGAGGAAATACATAGTTTTGGGTTTGCTTGTGTGCTCCCTCTCTCTTTTCCTTGCCATGCTCCCACTCACCCAGGATCACCCTCTATTAAACATGAGCATTTAATTTGGTTTAATCTGGTCTGATTGGAATTCTTTGCACTGGCAGAGAGACTCTGTTAGAAAATATTCCTAACATTTTTCTGGTACAGAAATACACATAAGGGTTCAAGCATACTTTATAACCATAGAAATTAAACATTTGACAGATCACTCTCATAGACAAACATGAAAGCAGACCTAAACTGTCAGTGAGGAATGGTGGGGGAAGGTCTGTTCCTTCCTAAGGCCAAAATTTGTTTAAAATTAATTTTCAGAACTCTCTAAAACAATCAAAGGTTTACAAAAAAATCTAAGAAATGTAGTATCAGAGAAACACTTGGATATCAATAAGAATAGACTTATGGCACTTTAACTTGCCACATAACATCTTATCTCTCCAGATTCATGGAAATCTTAAAATCCAACAATAACACACCACGAGTGCTGTGAAAACTAACAACCCAACAGTCACTGGGAATAAAAGAGGATTATAGTTTCTCCAAAGAATCTCACCAGCCGTTGCCTGGCCATATCTGGTAGTTCTCTAGAAGCATACTGTAGTGGTTTGGGTAGGAATGGTCTCCATAGGTTATTTTTTGAATGCTTAGTCACTGGGGAGTGGAAATATTAGGAAATGTGGCCTTGTTGTAGGAAATGTGTCGCTAGGGGTGGGCTTTGATATTTCAAATATTTAAGCCAAGCTTAATGTCTTCCTTTTGCTTCTTATCTTCCCATTGCCTGCTGATCTGGATATAGAACTCTTAGCTACCTCTCCAGCATCATGTCTGCCTGTATACCACCACACTGAAACTATAAATAAGCCCCTGTTAAGTGCTATGTCATGATGTCTTTTCACAGCAATAGAGCAGTGATTGGGACAGAAGTTGGTACCAGGGACTGGGGTATTGTTGTGATAGGCCTAACCATGCTTTTGTTTGTAGGAATAGGAAACACTTTGGGACTTTGGGTTAGGAAAGGAGTTGACTACTTTAAGTGGGGCTTAATGGGCCATCCTACTAAGAGCATGGAAGACAGTGGTGCTGAAGGTGATTTGAACTGTGGGGAATCATGAAATTTCAGAGGGAAAGAATATGCGGCCTAGAGACCATTCTTGTGATATTTTGGTTTAAAATGTGGCTGCTTTCTTCCCTTGTCCAAAAAATCTGTCTGAGGCTAAATTAAACAGTTTTGGATTAATCATATCAGCAGAGGAAATTTCAAAATACCCTGGCATTGACTGTGTTTTTTGGTTATTAATGGCCATACTTATGTAGAGTTATAACGAAAAAGAGTAGAAAATGTACAGATTTAGGAGAAAAAAGAACCACCAGGAAGTGTAATGGAGCTAAATGCTGTGTTCAAGGAGATAAACAGATTAAAGAAAAGTCTGCTGCTAATTGGAATAAAAAGAGTGGTTACCACAAGACAAAACCCTACCCAGCTAAGTTTCCAATTTGTGAAAAGGAATTAAAGAAAAGCTTAGGCAGTGAAGAAAACTGCCAAAAACAGAAAGCTATGAAAATGTACTTTGAACAAGAGGGCCAACTTCCAGCCCCAGCAACCAGAAGAACTTGGCAGCTTCATCTTTGTGGCTATGGCTTTAGAGTCAAGAATACAAGAATGGGCTGTGTAATCTCCTTCCATGACTAAGGAAAGATGATGAGGCCAGACATGTGTCAGAGGTGTCTATGCATGGAGGCTCAGAGCAGCCATGGCTTGAAGTATGAAAGTAAAGCCTGGATTACCTTGGAGACCCCTAGATGTTGGAGATGCCAGGGTTGTGGAATACCTGCCAAGGAGAGCTGTCAACAGGGAATGGAAACAGCCAAAGAGAGAGAAGTGTGTTGCAGTCAACAAAGCTGAAAGGAGTTGGAGATCTGAAGAACATTTTGAAATCAGACATGGAGCTGCAGAATTTGGGGTATACCCAGCTGGTTTTTGGTCTTGTTTTGGTCCAGTATTTCCTCACTATGTTCCTTTCCCTCCATTTTGTGATGGTAATGTATATCCTGTGCCATTGTATATTGGAAGTATATGATCTGCTTTTTCATTTTGATTTTACTGGGGGTTAAAGTTAAGAGACTGGCTTGAGTCTCAGAAGAGACTTTGGACTTTTGAGCAATGTTGAGATGTGATAAAGTGTGGCAACTTTTGAGGTTGAACTGAATGCAGTTTTGCATTATGGTATAGCTATGAGCCTATGGGGGCCAGGGAGTAGAAATATGGTGGTTTGAATTGGGATGGCTCCCTTAGCCTCATATATTTGAATGCTTTGTCACCAAGGAGTAGCCCTATTTAGAGGTGGAGCCTTGTAGGAAGTGTGGCACTGGAGGTGGGCTTTGCAATTTCAAGTGCTCAAGCCTGGCCCAGTGTCTTCCTCTTGCTGCTACCTGCTGATCCAAATGTGAAACTCTCAGCTACCTCCCCAGTCCCATGTCTGCCTGTGTGCCACCATGATCCCCAACATGAGGATAATGGATTAAACCTCTGAACTTGTAAGGAAACCTCTAATTAAATGCTTTCCTTTATAAGAGTTGTCATGGTCATAGTGTCACTTCACAGCAATAGAACAATGACTGAGACACATACCAATCAAAAGAAATAGACTCACAATATGGACAATCCATTATCCACAGTTATAGAGATAACACATTAATTTCAAATGTATACATTAATTAGAAAATGAAGCAAGGAAAATATATATCTTTTATCTAGCAGAAGTGGTACAGTGGTCATAGTGTATACACTGCTATGGGATTTAATTGACTTAAGGCAAACATCCTCTTTTTTAAAAGTGTGTGTGCACCTGTATGAGTTTATATGTACCATGTGCATACAGATATCCTTGTTGGCCAGAAGAGGTGTTGGATTCTGCAGATGTGAGCTATCTACGTGTGACTGGGTATAGAAATGGATCCTGAGCCTTTGCAAGAGCTATCAGCATGACATAAACTAATGGATGTTATAAACCTTATAACATAGTTTAATAACATAATTTCTTTATTGAAGCTTTGAAAATTTCATATCATGCACCCCACTTACACTCATTTCCCCATATCCTCCCTTCACAGTTGCAGCATTCCCCCAAAAGAAAATTAAAAAAAAAGAAAACCAGACCAACAAAACAAACAAACAAAAACTACAACAAAACCCTCCTCTATTCTCCTCTGTCTTTCCTGCCTCTTCAACACCTCTTCATTTGTTTTAGTGGCATTGAGAGCTGTGGTAAGTCACATAGTACATCCTTTTGTCCCATCAACTTTACTTGCAAATGTTCATTGCAGTGAGTCACTGGTCTGGTTCAAGGCCTCTGGCTTCTGGTACACCATCATCATTGGACCCTCACCAAAACTCCTCTCAGATATACTGTGACAATCCAGAGTCATGGAGATCCTGCAGGTATCGTTCCACTGGGCAATCCCTTCACATGCTCCAGCAGGTCATAGGTGGGGTAAATGTTCGGGTGAGCCAACCCAAGGCCATGGATGTGGTCCTGGGTAGTAGCTCAGTCAGGTCCGTTGGGATCACCTGCCTCAGGCACCTCTGGAGAGGAGCCTTCTTTGCTAATCCTATGGAATCAGGGTCAATTCTCCCTTGTGGTGAGGAATGGGGCCATCTCTCCCACTCTCTTATTGCAGTATCCATCAAGGGATAGGACCAGCTTTCCCAGGGAAGGGAAGGGTAGGGCTGGCTCAGAATAGCCCTCGGATTTCATCACCCATGGTTCCTATGACCCATAAGCCACAAGCATCAACACAGACCCCAGTTGCATGGACTCATATATGGGCCCAGAAATCACCATGTGTCCTGTAGTCATGGAGATCATCCAGATCAGTATAGTTCAGGCAGCAGCAAGGCCATCAGACACCAACACTGTCTCTGGTGGCTGACCAGATCCTGGGGAACCACAAGTCCCTCAGTGGCAACAGGAGTCAGAGCCTGACTGCTGTAAGGACACAGACTCAGATATGACCCTTGGCAACAGCTCAGGCCCAGACAACACAGGTTGTTGTCTGGTGGCCACAGAGGCCACTCAGATCAGCATGGTTCTGATGACTGCATAGCCTTTGGACACTAACAAGGTCAGAGGTTGTGGCCCAGACTCTGGGCTTCCATGTGGCATTTAGTGATCATGTGAGCTGACAGTGTGGGTGACAGCAGTCAGCACTCTCAACTGCTAAATTATTTCTCTAGCTCCATTCTTTAAAAGTACAATATTTTGAAAATAAATTCTTTGGAAATTTCCTAGATGTATACAATATACTTCAGTCATATTCACTTTCCATTCTTCCCCCAACTCCTCCTGGCTTCACCCCACCCAAGGTCATAACTTTTTTTTAAAATAACACACTGAATACACTTTGTGCTCCCCAAATATGCATGGGTATGGGACCATACACAGGAGATGGTCCTTGCCCTTAAAGGAAAACAACTGTCCCTCCTGTTGCAGCCATCAAATGTTAGCATCTCTTCATCTAGGAGTGGGACTTCTTCCATCCATGCTGGATGCTAACTGACCAGATCCTGTGCAGGAAACCACAGCTCCGTCAATTTACACATACAGTAATCCCGGTGTATCTATGGGACACTGTCTTGCTTAGGTAACTTCTTGACCTCTGGAGTCTTAAAAAAAGACAGCATTCTTACAAGCAACAGATAAGCTATTTTGCCATGATGAAATATAAAAGAGTCAATGAAGAATATGTAACAATTACAAATATGCCTTGGTCTAACAATAGAGCATTAAAATATATGATGAAGTAAAACTGGTACTATACTATTAAAAAGAATACAATAGAAAAGAAAAAATTTAAAGAGAATCAGAAAAATCAAAAGTAGGTTCCTTGCCTTTTCTTTTTCTACTTCCCATGTAGATTAGAAGATCTCCTGAGTAAATTGAGAGCATGGGGACCTTGGGGGAGGGTTGAAGAGGGTAGGGGAGAGGCAGGGAGGGGAGCAAAGAAAAATGTAGAGGTCAATAAAAATCAATAAAAAACAGCAAAAAAGTAGGTTCCTTGACAATACTGACAAAATTGACAAACTTTTGGCTAGACTGGCTAAGAAGGAGGAGAGATGAATTACTGATCCTCCTGCTTTTGCCTCTTAAATGTTGAGATCACATTTAAGTACTATTAAGCCCAAATTTAAGTACCATTTTTTTTTAAAAAAATACATCCTTTGAAAAATTGCTTCAAGTCCTGGTCTCTTCTTGTCTACCAGAAGTGAGTGAACTATCCATTTCACTTACAGGACAGCATGTGTCATATGGCAGATAATATAATGTACAAGCAGATAGATGTTTGGGAAACGGGAAATGTTTTTGAAAACTTCTACCTATCTTAGTTTTTCTGCCCATCTTAAGATGACCAGGCAAATATAAGCTTGTAGAAGAAATGTCAGACAGAGGAAATATGATAAAATACCACACCATCAGTTCTCCAAAGACTGAGAAACTGGGATTAGCTTGACAAATGAGATTCAGCAAATCAGTCACCTGGCCAAGACCCTTGACTGGCAAGCCCCATACTCATGTGACTTGGCCAGGGTGTACATCAAATTCAGAGGCTATAGTTAATGAAGAACAGAGGAAGACAGATCATGGTCACTGGGTTGGGGACTGTTTCTCTAAAAACTGGCATGGCCACTTCTCTCTCCAATCCCTAGAGTAAGCCAGGAGAAAGAAGTCATATCTCAAGAAACAACTTGGGTTTTGGCATTTATTTTTATAAACACAGATTTCCTTCCAGTTAATGATTGTGAATCTAGTTGCAGGTGCTAGGTCAATACTGTGTCAACTCTTCCCATGTCCTCTAGAATATTTTCTCTCAAGCTAAAAGGTGCCCAAGATCCACACAGGCCTCACCCTGGCTCAGAAGCACACATAAATATTTCCTGTTTGTCTTCTAGTAACACTAAAGATAATAATATTTTACTTATTCATTTATTTTTGAGTGTGCATCTGTGTGTGCATGTTCATGTGGATACAAGGTACACATATGTTTGGAGGCCAGAAGTTGATGTCAGGTGTCTTCCCTCAGTTGCCCTCCACTTTGCTTTTTTAGACAGAATTTCTCAAGGAACCAGAAAGTAGAACTCAGCAATTCAATTAGATTGGCTAACCAGCACGCCTTAAAGACCCTCCTGCCTCTATTTCCAAGTGCTGCATTATAGGTGTGTGCCATTGTTCCTGTTTTCTCACATTGGTTCTGGGAATTGGAATTTAGATCTTTACGTTTGCCTGCACTTCAGAGACTGAGCCTTTCCCTCCAGCTCAAAGAATATAACATTGGAAATGTCATGTTGGGGTGTTAGAATTATTGAGTCTACCTGTGCACAGAAAGAGAGTAGGATGTTAATAAAAAACTTTATAAAGCAAAGCTTGCTTAGATATCATAGCAAGTTTGGAGAATGACTATCTCTTATTTTGCAAAGTAAAGTGTTGTTTAATTTGTTTTTTTAATCAAGAATTTTTAAATTTTAAAAATTCAAGGGTCTGACACAGGCGGGGATGGCATTCACCTTTGATCCCAGCACCCAGGAGGCAAAGGCAGGTGGATCTCTGTGAGTATGAAGCCACCCTGATCTACAGAGTGAGTTCTAGGACAGCCAGGGCTACACAGAGAAACACTGTATTGAAAAAACAAAAAATAAATCGTGGATCTGTTAAAATGAGACTACATTTCACAAAGGAAAATATTTTTATTTGGCTTGTTTAGCATTAATTTCCTTAAAGAGGGGTCTCAAAATGTACTGTCAATCTGTTGGTTGTAGAATGTGTTACAACATAGATAATTAACAGTAGCCTACAAATATTGTTATTTCTTAAATATTTCAGTAATTTTTGTGTAATGAAATATGTATAGTAGGATGTTTAAACCAAATTAGTAGGTATGTGTTCATGAGTTTGCTTGTTTGCTTGATCCATCTGCTATGGGCTTTTTGTAGGACAATATATCCTTTTTTAAAATATTTTCATCAGTGATAAGGTCCACTGTCCTGTACATAGAGAGATAACCTCTGGATTCCCAGTTCTAGAATGGTGGACGAGGGGATTTGGCCCAATGACTCACACAGAAAAAATCTTTGCAAAAGCATTGGAACACTAGTTTAGATCTATCCAGGATCTAGAAATAAGGATGTCCAGGAAGCTATTTTTCCCCTGGGCACTTAAATTTATCCTGGCAGGGAAACTGAGAGGCCAAACTAAGGAACCTGTCAAACTAAGGACTAAGGAACTAAGGAAAGGAAGGAGACTTTGATGCATTCTCCCAAAGGAATATATCCTCTAACTGGAAATAGACTCTCAAGCTACAATAAATAAACCTGGGGTCATGGCAATTATAGAATTTAGTCAAGTAAATCCCTGTGTTCTAGTACTTCTGTGTGCCCAGACACCATACTGAAACCAACAAAAGTGACATTTGAAGGAAGACAGCACTCATGCATTAAATTATTTCTGTGAACAAGTCTGTAAATACAATGCTTAACATTCAATGAAAAATAATGAGACACATGAAAATGAAAGACACCAGAAATTAAAAAAAATAGAAACAGACTCACTGGGTACAAAATACTGGAATTATGAGATTCAGGCTTTAACATACCATAATTATCCAACCTTCTATGTATAGAGATAAAAAAATGAATCAAAACTTGACAGTCCTGGGTGTGGCAGTGCACACCTGTAATCCCAGAAATGTGTCAGGGGATGGTACAGAAGCAGGAGATGTAGGCGTTCAAGGTCATCCTTGGATATGCAGTGAGTTTGGGGCCAACCAGGACTACATAAAACCTTATATCAAAACAATGACAGCAGAAAGGCAAAACCCAAACCAACAAACTGTACAAACAAAAGCCTCAAACAAGAATTTCGGTAGAGAATTGATAGCTATTTTAAAAATATAAATATAAAATATAAATTTTAGAGTTTAAAAAATGCAACTTTAAGAATTTAGTGGCAAAGTAGAATTAGTTGATATGGAACACACAAAAATATAATGTAAAGCTATTGCCATTGCCTTTGTTTACTACTACATGGTAAGGCCCCGTTGTTGAAGACACTGTATACTTTGTAATACATAGAAATCAGTCTCAAATAGACTTGGACTCTTCCTTCTTATTAGCTAGTTTTCATAGTGTCAGAAGGTACTATATGGGTTGTTGGTGAATGTTATGTGACAAGATTTGTCCTGGGGTGTTGTAACACACTTGTCTACTAGTGCCCCAGAAAGGGAGATCATAGCAGACTTAAATATGGTCCTCACCTGTAAGCAGCTCCACTCTGAAGGGGAGACCTCACTGATGCAAGCTTTATAGCTCTAAAAAGAAAAGCTTCCCCAATGGAGATGTTGCCACTCTGAGGGAAAGCCATCCTGGTAGTCTGGAGTTAAGGAATACCACAAAGTCACACTCCACAGCACGCGAGCTTTCTTGGGAGAGACACAGAAGGGTGGCTGCCTCTGCTCAGGCAAAAAGCAGCAAGAAACTGGGCAGAAGGCAGACTTCTTGGGGGGCTCTTGGAGGGGTCAGAGCTTTCCAGGGTGGCATGGAATTGGTGGTCTGATCTTGTGGCAAGGTCAGGGATTGGTGGGATTCTTTTTCTTGGCTTGGGGTCAAGTCAAGTATTTTCTTTTCTTGGCCCTTCTACCCTAACACAGGGATTGGTGGTGTTTCATTTGCAGAGATTAGGGGTTTTCATGTTCAGGGATTGGTGGGTTTTCATGCTCAGGGACTGGTGAGTTTGTAAATTTTCAAACCCAGACGCGGACTCTGACATTTTGTTCTACACTGCCAAAATCCAACTTGGTGAGACAATGAATTTTATTGGGATTACTTTTAAAATGATGTTTGAGGCGTTCCAGAAGCAGAAATGGCTCGAGCACAGCTGTATTACGAAAGCCCGCTCCAGCACTGTGACAGTCTATAAAAGCTGGAAACCTGGAGCACACTGCCCAGCCTGCAGGCAGCTCAGCAAGCTCTAGCTTTCCAGGCAGATCAGTTGATTTATACCTCTTCCAGCCCAGCTGGTTTTTGTTCCTGCTAGGAAGTTCTCTAGTCTCTGCTTCTTCGCAGCAGCTAGGCTTGTTTGAAAGTGACTTTCAGCAGTCTTTTACTGTTTATATACTCTAGGTGTGGAAGGGGCTAGCGAATCTGGTTAGATTGAGGGACTTCTGAAGCTATTTTGAGTTGTTTACTTCCTGTTGTAATGCGTTTCCAGGGAAGAAGGAATGTTTCAATCTAAGAGGAAACTTCTACAAAAACAGGGGGGAAAGTATTAACTGTTTTACCCAGTGTTAGGACAAGGTGCTGCTGCTGCAGTAGTGATTGACTGTTAAGCCATGCCAAACAACTTTCTAACAGGGCCTGAGACCTGCTCTGCAGGACAGAATTCATGCCTGGTGCTGAGAGTCACTCTTTATGAGTGTGGGCACATATGGGCATGTGCATATGGTCAACACTAAGTGGATTTAGTGGGCTACTATTACAAAGGAGAAAGACATGAAGTTATGATATGGATGTGTATAGAGGGATCTAGGAGGATTAGAGGTGGTAAAATCATGTGATCATACTTCAATGAATATATATATATGAAATTAAAAAATAATGTATAGTATCTATAATCTCTCTATAGAAGTATGAAATTGTGTTAAGTATGGTAAAAACATAATTTTCAAAAATTAAAATAAAAACTTATAAATGTGAAGCAATAATGTATCAAGTATTTATTTATTAGTGAAGACACCAGTGACATGGTAGAGGTGAATAAAAGAACAATTAATAAACTGAGTATTTTAAGTCCTTAATGAAAAATAATGTTAGAATCAGGTATTGTAAGATATAAAATTGATTAATGAAACACAGAGCAATAAAATCATAGCCTTTTGGGTTATCTTTTTTACCAGACAGAAATAATCTACAAGTTAATATATAACCTCACAGTGCCTGAGCTCTAATTAGGTAGCAAATAACCAATTCAAATACAGAAACAGTCTCCCAGAGTATCAAATAATTTGATGGTACAATGCTCTCAGTATGACTTTGAAAGAACATGCCTCCATTCTTTTGCCTTGTTTATGTTTTAGGTAATGTTTCTTAACAAGTAGTTGCTGATTATATAAATATGCTGTATATCAAAGTATTGGTCAGTGTCCTATTAAAAGGTCAATGTTAGGCCAGAATGTGTAACTGAGGAGCATTAATAAACAAATTTCTTCATAGGTGTGGATAAGGTTAGGGAGACCGAAAAGAGATGTGGACTAATGGCAGAGAGGATCCCTGAGGTCAAAAGTGACAGGGAGGTCAGAAAAGGAACAATCAAATCCTAAATCACCTCCGTTTTGTACTGTAACCTTTTGCTAATGCTTCCTATTGACTCACCCCCAACTGGCTTCAGAGGAAGAGAGATAGCTGATGTTACCCATAAAGATTCGTCTCTCTGGGCACAGAACAAGTATGATAAGTACAAAATGAGAAGCAAGTAGAGGACAGTCAACTCAGCCTGTACAACAGGTATGTTTTATGAACTGTATTCTGTCTCACACCAAGGTAAATGCTGGACCCCTACACCTTTGCACCCTACTACCAAATGCTCCTTTGTTGGAGATAGTCTTTACTGAAGCAATCAAGGTCAAGTGCAATCATTATGGTAGATCTTGAATGAATGCAACTGGGATCTTCATAAAAAAGGGAAACTTAAAGGGCCATCTAGGACAATTCCCTCCTTCACAGCCCTTAGAAGGAACCAACTCTATAGCTACCTGGAATCCCAGCCTCATAACTCTTGGCAATCAATTTGTTTATTTATTTGGTAAATAATGTCTTGAGACAGGGTCCCACTGCATAACACCAGCTGTCCTAGAACCTTCTGTGTAGTCCAGGCTGGCCTCAAACTCACAGATATCTGCCCGACGACTCTGCCTCCTGAGTATTGGATTAAAGTGTGTATCATCATTCCCAACATTGATAAATAATGTTTATATTGTTATACAGTTTATGGCACCTTGTTACTACAACCTTAGCAGACTAACACAGGTAGATAATACTTGGGGCCAGTGATATGTGTGGGTAAAGGCACCTGTTACCAAACCTGATGATTTGACTTTGATTCCTGAGACTTATAGTGTGGCTAGAGAGAAGTAGTCTCCCTTGAGCTGCCCTCTGATATCCACACATGCTGTAGCATGCACTCACCCACACACATAGACACATATGTACACACAAAATAAACAAAAATCCTCCCAGGAAGAAGGACTCATACCACAATATCGAGCACTTTCTGTATGAGCTGGTATTATGGTGGTTTCTGTTTTGAATTGTTCTTTATTCCTAGTTTATATATCACTACATCAGAAAATCATAAGTTTCCTAAAATTTATTTTTATTTTATGTGTACAAAAGTTTGCTTGCATACATGTAAAATGTACTAAGCACATGTCTGTAGTCCTTAGAGACCAGAAGAGGGTGTTGGATCTCTTGGAACTGGAGTGACAGGCAGACTTTTAGAAACTAAACTGAGTCTTCTGCAAGAGCAGTATGTGCCCTTAACCACTGAGTTGTTTTCCTTGCTTCCTAACAAAGTTTTTAAAAAAGAAACCTCAAGGCTATAGTAGGGGAAAACCACACTTGGGCATATTAAAGAGTGTAAATGACAGAGAGAATAAAGCTCATTGTTAAAACAGAGGGCCAGTGGGTAGGTTATTTGTATTTCAATGACTTTTTTATTGCCCCACACTGAATTCTGAGCTCTCTGTTCCAATAATTTCATAGGTCTAGTCTTTCTTTTTTTGTCTTTCTCTACAAAGCTGCTGTTTCATTTGTATGCAACTTAGTACTTAGTTCCTTATCCTAACCCCTCAATATATAACAAGAAACTAAAGTTTAGTATATAAGACTACTTTACTTAAAAGTATGTCCTCTACTTAACAGTCAGGAACACTGTGGGAGAGGAGGCCAAAAGATTGTAAGAGTCATAGGACCAAGAAATGTGACGTGAGATTGTGTCCCCTAGAAATGACAGAAGTTTCTTTAACCATGACATGTATGGCTGTCTAAACATGACCTGAACAAGTACAACACCAATAGTCATGCTTACATGGAAGGGAGAAATCTCATGGGGCACTATCCTTAGACAAAGAACAACAGACAACTAAGATTGTGGGAGAAATAGTCATCCTCATGGATGAGCCCCATAATTGATGATCCAATAACAAGAGGTCAGCCTTAAGATCACATCCACATGTGTGACACTAAACAAACTGAACAGGGTTTATTTATATATTTAGGTATATATAGATATGTATGTATGTATATACATATGTATGTAACAATAACAATGAAAGAAAAAGAAACCATGAGTTTGAGAGGGAACATGGGGTAAGGGTACATAGGAAACGTCGGAAAGAGGAAAGGGTAGGTGAAAAAGATGTAATTATCATTTAATTTAAAAAATTGATTTTCATTAACTGGAAGAATTAAAGACAACACAAATCTAGTGAATTCAGGAAATACTTGTTAAGTGACCAAATGATGTGAGTTTTAAGGGATCTTGCATTGTAAAATTAAGGTCCTGCTAGGGTTTGAGTATGTTACTCCCAAAAGGCATGTGTTGGAAAATTAATCTATAATGCAAAGTGTTCAAAGGTAAGGAATAATGAGAGGTAATTAGGCCATGAGGGACATCACTGGAGTCAGTCTCTTATAAAAGGTTGAGTTTGGCCTCTTTTGTGTCTCTCTTTTTATTTCTCTTTATCCTTTCATGATGGGATAATACAAGAAAGCTCTTGCCAGATTCTGGCCACTTTCTAGTCTCCAAAATTGTAAGCCAATTAAGTACAATGGAAGAATGAAAGTATCTTTAACAAATGGTGCTGGCATAACTGGATGTCAACCTGTAGGAGAATGAAAATAGATCCTTATCTATCACCATGCACAAAACTCAAGTCCTTGCCTTTCACCATATTTGAGGCAAGGTCTCTGGGTTGTTTATCTGCTGCATACAGCACGCTAGCTGTCTTATGAGCTTCTTGATAGTCTCCAATCTGTAGACTCAATCGGACTGCAAATGCTGATGCTGATGTTGTGAATCTGGCTTTTGCATGATTCTAGGGATTCAAACTCAGTTCTCATGCTTGTGCAGCATGAACTTTTACTCATGGAGCCATCTTCTTGGCCTATTTCTTTAACTTTCAGTGAAGTGGACCATCTTTTTTTTAAAATGCAGACTGAATATGCCATTTTTTTTACTTTGATTCATAGTTATATACTGTCCTGTTTTTAAAAAGCTGGGGGTTGCCCAGTTGTCAAACTTTTTGAGTGACAAACCCAGTGAAAGAGTATAGAAGTGATTTAGTTCTGTGCTTGTCTCATGCTTAAACCACTTCCTTGCCTTTACTGGGTAGAAATGTTCAAAGTTAAAAAGTTCACAAAATTGAAGGCATGTTTATGTGGCTCTAAAATTTAGAAAGGTTTTATATTGAGCCAAAATCTTCCTGTAATTACTGCATGACAGTAATTATAGTATGTTCTTGTTAAATTGTATTGTACTGTGCTTTTTTATCACAATGAATATACTGTAGAGAAATAATACTGGCTTCAAATATAAGTAGCACATCAAACTTCAAAAATAGTTCTTCACCCTTTAGAGACTTTATGTGATATTACATATTGTCTTCATCACACTTAGAAAAAGATTTGAAAATGTAAATGTCATCTATGTCATACTCTGTTGAAAACAAATAACCCAAATCTCACTATGTAGAGCCCTTGGATAATACTAGGTTATTATTCTATAGAACAGGCCAGTACTATGAAGAAACACTAATGTTATGAAAGGAAAGAAAGGTTAAAAAAGCTAGTCTTGATTAAAGGAGATTAAAGAGATGTGCTGATTATTTCCATTCTCAGATCTTGGTTTAAATTCTGCATCAAAGAAGGGGAAAATACCTAAATAATATTATTGAGAAAATGACAATGTGAATCTGGGTTGTTTGTTTGATAATAGCATTTTATCAGCATGAAGTTTTCTGATTTTGACATCTGATTCTGATCATGAAAGTTCTTGGGAGAGGCTGTGGTTTGGAGAGGTTTGTGCTGCACAGGCTCGTGTGCTGGAACCTTGCTTAACAGTATGGTGGTGTTGTGGTGAGACAGTGGAGGTGTGGCAGTGAGACTGTGGAGGTATGGCAGTGGGACTGTGGAGGTGTGGCAGTGAGACTGTGGAGGTGTGGCAGTGAGACTCTTAAAAGATGGGGTCAAGAAGGTCGTTGAGTCATAACGTGTGGCTTTGCAGAATGAGATATTGTAAGAGAGCACATCTGAGCTCCAAAGTTCTTTAGCTTCCTGTTAAGCTGTGTGCTGTATCCTTCTTATATGCACTCTCACACTAAGGGCATACAGAAGAGTCCACCCAGTTTGGGACTTTCAACCTGCACTAAAAGCTAAACAAACCTCTTGTGCTTATAAAGTATCCTGTGCCAAGTATTGTTAGAATAACAGAAAAGAGGCATAAAAAGCAAAAGGTTATTTGTTAAATGGGAGTGAAGAGTAATTGGGATTTCACAGTAATATTTTCTTGCAGTTTTTCTGAGTGTTTGAAATTATTTCAATCTAAGTTGAATAAATCTTTTTGCAAGAGTGATTTAAATACATCAGCACTTCAGGAGACAGACTTTACAAGCATGTAAATGACTGTTAAAGGCACATTTACTGTAAAGAGACACATGGGATGCTGAGGAAGCTCTGGATGAATGTGTAAAGAGTGGAAGAATTCCAGAGTGAATGTGTACTGTTGACATGGGTACAGTCATGTCAACAACTCCAATGCCTCAGACCCAGGCAAATGACAAAGCCTTCCTTCAGGGTAGGGCTCTGAGGGATGACAAAGTTCTCCTCTAGTCCAACGGTGAATGACTGACCACACACGCAACTGCAACTTCCTCCTCCCAGAGGACCACAACCTGAGACTGCTGGTGTACAGAAACCTCCCACTGAGATGAGCTTTACCCCTTGTCCTGCATTGTACATACTAAAATTGCTACGGTTCTGGATTGTTGTTGCTTAGTTGGTGCACCAGTAGAATGAGCATGGCTTCTCTGTCCTTGTGTCTGTGCGTCTGTTCTTTCTTCATTCTTTCACTGCCTTAGTCAGTTTTCTAGGACCAAGCCCTGCAGCATGTAGCAGGGATAGATGTTGATGGTTTGCATTTAGACCAGGAAGAAATCACATATAATCCCTTAGAATCACTTAAGATATCATTGTAACAGAATTGGGTTGTTGTTGGTCTTTTTTTCTCCTTGGTATGGTTGGGGGGTGATGTATTCACCAAAAGACAAATATGTTGGAGGAAGACTTGGCCTCCTGCTGTTGAGTTCAATCACTGACAGGTTACTGGATCCTGGGGACTTTAAGTTAATGAATGATCCAATTCGTTGGTGGTGGACTCTTTGATGGAATTACTGAAAAGTGGTAGAAATTAGGAGGTGAGGTTTAGTTGAAGGAAATGGGGCACTAGAGGTCTCTCTCTCTGTCTCTGTCTCTGTCTCTCTCTCTCTCTCTTTCTCTCTCTCTCTGTCTCTCTCTTTGAGACAGGGTTTCTCTGTAGCTTTGGAGCCTGTCCTAGAACTAACTCTTCCAGGACCAGGCTGGCCTCAAACTCACAGAGATTCACTCGCCTCTGCCTTCCGAGTACTGGGATTAAAGGTGTGTGCTACCACTGCCCAGCGAGAGGTCTCTTTAAAGGATGTATGTTGTCCTTACCTCCTCTCTGTCCAACACTCCTTTTTTTTAGGCTGCCATGAGGAGCAGCTTTCTTATGCCACTACCTTTTGCCCAGGTTCTGCCTTATCATAGGTTTGAAAGTGAAGAGCCTGTCCCACAGATATTGAAAACTCTAAAACTGTGAGCCAAAAGGAATCCATCCTCACTTTACATTGATTATATATCTCAGGTATGTTGGCCGCACTTTCAGAAAGTGCCTAACAGACTGGGATGTATTTGTGGGGTTAATTTAACATCAGCATACTGAGTGGGAGAACAGAGAAGAATGCCGATTTCTCTGTTTGAAGGTTCATACTTTATAATTTTTTGAGGTGAACATATGAATATATTGTTGGGAAAATCTTTCTGCTTCATCCAAAAAGCAACTGTCCTCTACAGTCCTAATACCACTTGTCAGAATTCCTTCTCTGAGAACAGTAAACAACATCTACATTCTCCTTATAAGGCACCAAAGAGACAAACCAAAGAAGGATGTCTTGAAAGGTCATCTTGGGGAGTTTCTTGGGCTTACTTACAGAGGTTAGTGACAGGAGTAGCGGTTAGTGGCAAAAGTATAGGTAACTCCGGCTGGAGAGGTGGCTCAATGGTTAAGAGCACTGACTGCTTTTCCAGAGGTCCTGAGTTCAATTCCCAGCAACCACCTGGTGGCTCACAACCATCTGTAATAAGATCTGGAGCCCTTCTCTGGCATTTGGGCATACATATATGTTGTATACATAATAAATAAACAAATTTAAAAAAATAGAAAAAAAAAGTATAGGTAACTCCAAAACTGCCCCCATCAAAGTCTTCACCTAGTATAGATGTTGTCTCCCCTAAAACTGCCTGGATCAAACTCCCCATCCCTCTAGCACCTTCCTAAACCTTTGAAGCCAAGTGCAATTGGGGCAGAATTGGATTCAAAGGATAGGAAGGCTTGACTGAAATTTTAGTTCAATGGGCCCCTTCCCCTTCTTTGAGAGATTTACACAGGCCTGCTCCTTATGAATCTTGCAAGCTGGGACAACAGATCTGATAAAGACAGTGACTGCTTGAGGGGGGACATTGTTTTTGTTTTTCCAGAGAACCCAGTTCTACACCAGAAGTGCTGAAGAAAACAAACAAAAGCTGAGTGCGGTTATGTAATAGCACAGTTAAGAAAAAAAGGGTCATAAATGTTGTAATAAGAGTTTTGGGAATTTGCTGCATTTAATTTAAGCGAATCTGTATAGATAAATTTGTTGGCATAAAGAACTGGTATCTAATGCAGAGAAACAATGGTGTTGGTTACTAGTCAGTGATCGCCACAGTCTTACAGTAAAACAAACCACCTCAAAATCCAACAGCTTAAAACAACATCTATTTATTTTTGCTCTCACATCTGCAAGATGACTGGAGGTCAGTGGGTACACACTGGGCTCAGCTTGGATTGGCTGAAAGCCCAGTTTGGATACAGGTCTGCTATATAAGTTGTTATCCTCCTTGAACCAGTTAACTCACCCCAGCATGTAATGCCATGGCAACGGTAATCACATGGAACACAGCACAGCTGTGCAAATGCCTTCGAGACCCTACTTGCCTCCCTTTTACTAATATTCCTCTGGCCAAAGAAAGAGACTCAATCTTCAGGAGAAAATGCTGGCAGCCAATAAAAAGATGCTATTTGAATTTTACTGGATTACAGGAACCAACTTGTTGTGCCCAGATTACTACACCCAGAGAGAGACAACCAGAGAGGCTCAGACTGTAATAATCAAGGTTTAATCAGCATAATACAAACATGTTTGGAACCCATTTCTAACTCTGCTGCAGTGAGGTAGAGAGGAGTTGAGCTCCCTCTGCAGGGTTAGTCTTTTAAAGATGTAACTACAAAGAGGCTTTTTGAAGTTGTTTTGACACAGGTGCAAGATCTTTTGCTCTATCTCATCCTGTTGTGTCAGCTAGTTTTTGTTCATAGAGCAAGGCCACCCTATTTCTGGGTCAGGCCATCTTTATCAGCCTGTACCAGGTGGTTAGGTGTAATTTCTGGGTGGGAGGGGGAAGGCCACTACCTTTCTGGGAAAACATTCTGCTAGGAAATTTTTTCTTGCCCCTTTAAAAAATAAGGGGTAAGGGTCTTACACAACTCAATTAATAGACTCCTTTGATTTTCTAAGTCTTCATTTATTTATACTAATGTGCTCATTTCATGGCTGGGCAGTTCCTCTAGTTATATTCAAGATTTTAATTTTATTACAGGTTATAATATAATTGTCCTAATACCTTCCTTTGGCTTTGCTCCTTTAGGCTAACTTTTTAGATTTTACAATTTAAAAGCATCATGTTGGATGATGTATACTGAAGGCACCATCCAAGAAACTCAGAGAGAAAACATGTCAAACCCTTATTAATCTGTATTCTACAGATACAAATTTGTAATAATTTAGAGACGGAGAGGCATTTTCTTTGCATTATAATTGGACAAAGGCTCAAATTTTGTCAGGTTTTACTTAAGTAGATCAAGATCTCAAATAAGGAGATAAGAAAGGACATGCCAAGGAAGTAGGAAAGCCCTAGGCCTTTGAGGAAAACTTAACAGTCTTAAGCCTGAATATGCACAGAATGCAGAGAGCTTGGAAATAAAAGTTACAAACCAGACTGAGATAAAGCAAAATGAATTACTTAAGTTTGTTTGTTTGCTTGTTTTTGTTTCAAGACAGAGTCTTTCTGACCTTAAACACACTATCTTCTTTCCCCCAGTGTCTTGAATACCAGGATTATAGGAGTTTGCTACCATGTCCAGCCCAAATGGCTTAAGTTTTAGAGCAAAAAAATGAGCATTTATCATGCTCTTGCCCAAGGCGAAAGTGGAGAAATGAGATAAAATTCTACCTTGGGCAACTGGCCTACTTGGGCATTACTTAGCAGCTCTGACCTAGTTTTCTTGTTAGCAAATGGGGATAGTTTTCACTCTATAGAACTATCAGCCAGATTTAAAGGACTAATCTTTAAAATTGTTAAATTGTGCCCAGTAAGAAGCCAGAGGTTTATTCCAGTTAAAATGTCACTACTCAAATATTTTACCTCTTAGATTTATTCTATTTTAAATGTATGTGTGCCTGTGTGTGGGTATGTGCACATGAATGCTGGTACCCAAGGAGTACAGAAAGAGGAAATGAGATACCTGGGAGCTGGAGTTACCAGCTTTGTGAGGCATCTGATGTGGGTGCTGGGAATGAATCTTGAGTCCCCTAGAAGAGCAAAACATACTCAAGCACTGAGCCTTCTGTCTGGCCCTACTCAAATTATTTTTTTTAAACTGAGATTTGTATGTGTCTTAATTTTAATTACTCAGAGTTAACTATGACTTTTGACATTGAAATACTCTCCAGATTTATCTTCAACTTATTTATCAAAGAAGGGTGATGTTAGACTATTTTGACAAATTAAATCACCATTTAGGATGCAAATGTACTGTTATTTTAGATATTCAAAAAAGCACACATTATTATTTTGGAGGGAAAAATAACAATATAAAAGTTTCTAGAATGTTTGAGCAATAAGTTTATCAATATTGGAATTAATATAAGAACTAAAAAAGAGACTATCTGGAGAATGCTAGAACTTATTAGAAATTTCCATTGGACTTTTTTTTTTAAAAAAAAAAACCACAGGTACTTTTATAGTCTTATCTCATCTGAAAAAATAAACTCCACTTAAATCAGAAGCATTTCACTTTCAGTTTACAAAGATGGTATCATTTCTCTGACACCACATTTGCTTGGAAACCATATTCTATTTCCAGGCAGAAAGAGGAATTTACAACAACAGAGTTATTTTCTTTTTGCCATTTGATGCATGAGACAAAATAAACTTTAAGATGGCTACCAAGAAATTTCCAGGGTCTGGAGATATGTCTCAGCAAATAAAACACTTGCTGCTCTTCCACAGTACCAAAGTTTGGTTGCCAACACTCATGTTGGGTGAATCACAATCCTCTATAACTCTGCCTTCAAGGAATCTGATGCCCTCTTCTGGCCTCTATTCCTCCATTCCTCCTTTTCCTGTCCCTCCACCATCTCTATCGCTATCATGTGCACATACACACCAAGAAAAAAAATTTAAAAATTCCAGAGGTGCTCTAAATTAAAATATGTGATACAGTGAAATTATAAAAGAAAATATGTGGCTTGTGGGTCCTGGGTTTTATAAGAAAGCAGGCCCAGTGAGTCATGAGGAGTAAGCCAGTAAGCAACACTCCTCCATGTCCTCTGTATCAGCTCCTACCTCTAGGTTCCTGTCCTGTTTGAGTTCCTGTCCTTTGATGATGAACAGTGATACTGAAGTGTAAGTCAAATAAACCCTGTTCTCCTCAACTTGCTTTTTGGTCTTGGTGTTTAATCATAGCTATAAAAACCCTAACAAAGACAACTGGTTCATTCTCATCTAATTCTATCACCTTTTCACTGCTCACTCAATATTAAAGGGTTTTTTTTAAAAAATTATTCAATTAATTCATTTTATGTGCATTGGTGTGAAGGTGTCAGATCCCCTGGAATTGTAGATATAGACATTGTGAGTTGCCATGTGGATGTTGATAATTGAATCTGGGTCCTCTGGAAAAGCAGCCAGTGCTCTTAAATGCTGAACCAGTTCTTGACCCAGACTACTCATTAAAATTCCCTGGAGAATGACAGACTTAGAAAAGGCAAACCTATACAAAGCTGGTCCATAGTTGTCTAGGGCTGGAAGTGAAAATGACCAGAAGCTACCAACTGGCAGGAGGAACTTGAGACAACAGAAATATTCTAAAACTGAATTGTGCAAATGGTTATACAATCCTATAATTTTCCAAGAACCACTGAATTGTGAAATTATAATTAGTGACGTTTATGATATGTAAGTCATACTTCTATAAAGCTATCTTTAATTTTTTTTCTTCCTGGAGAGCTTTTTTTGAAAAATCTTGGCATTTGTTCACTAACCTACAAAATTCTGATTTTATAGGTCTGGAAAAAAATCTAGCCACTGACAAATTTTATTTATTTATAATTTCTAATTTTTAGTATGAAAGACCCCAGTGCCCAAGGGCCCTGGGTGCCTATCAGTGAATTGACCGCCGCCGAGACATCAAACACGAAAGCAATCTCTGGATGCAAAGGCAAGAGATTGTATTTACATGGAGTCCATGGATGCCTCTGCTTTTGGGAGCAGAGAGCATGTCCTCTAGATTCCAGAACTGGTATTTATAACCCTAAAGCAGCAGAAGCTGATGCATAGTTACAGGGTCCGAGGGTGGACCTGACTCAGACTCAAACACGTCAGTTCTGTCTTTGTTTTAGGAACACCCTAAAATGGCAAAAGCGGTTTACAGAAGCAAAAAGCATAATTATTGGTTAATTCTAATAAGGCGAGGGGTGACTTGGCCCAAAAATCCCAATACGTCAGCTTTGTCTTAGTCATTAAAAACATCTGGTGTTTTTCTGTACCTTATTTTTCTGTTCTTTTCTTTATCTTCCTACTGACTAAGCCTCTGGCCTTCAGAAACCAGACCATAAGCATCCTATCTCTAAGGTTCAGGGCAACTTGGCCTTCGGATGCCTGACCATAGATGTCCTGTTTACATTAACGAGGATAGCCTGGCTGGTGTTCTTATCTAGGGCTTGAGAGGAGGGGGTGTGGAGGTGTCTTTCAGCCTGGGGGTTTTGCTAGTTTCAAGCCTTGCTAAACTATGGCATTACTGCTGCTAAACCTGCTGAACTGGTTTGGGGGACTTTCAAGTAAACACATAAAAAGCAGGCTTTATTATGATATTTTCTCATATATATGAGAAGGCATCCCAAGATCCTACTTACCAGGACTTCTCCTCTATGAAGGACTATACCTCTGAACTGTGATCCAAACTAAAACACTTTTCCCTTAATATGTTTTTGCCTAGGTATTTTATTGTATCAATAGGAGGAGTGACTAAGACATATATACTTATATTTAAATATAGAACCAGAAACATATTTGTCTGAGTCTGTCCTAGTTACTTAGCATGATTGTGGTGGTTTAAATGAAAAATGTCCTCCATAGGATCAGATATTTAAGCATTTGGTACCAAGTTGGTTGTGATGATGTTTTGTTTGTGCTTTAACAAATAAAGCTTGCCTGAACATCAGAGAAGCAGAACAGCCAACCACTAGAGTTCTTACCTCTACAAAATCCTCAGACCGAATGAGGTATCCTGTCTCTACAGGTTCTCAGTCTGAGTGCCATCTCTACGAAACTCCAGACTTAATCCTGAACTTTCATCTTCCCTTCCACCTTATATTTCTATCTCTGCCCAGCCATATCGTTCTCTGTCTCCACTTCCCTAATGCTGGCTCTGTTTCTCTTTCAGACTGATTCAATCTTGTGTGACCCAGGGTGACCTTGAATTCACAGAGATCCATCTGCTTCTGTCTTCTGAGTACTGAGATTAAAGGTGTATGCCATCACAGTCTGACCTCTATGGCTAACTAATGTGGCTAGCTCTGCACTCTGATCTTCAGGCAGGCTTTAATTGTTAAAGCACAAACAGAATATCACCACAGTTGGAGGTTCAAGGAGGTGACGCAATCTTGCTGCAGGAAATACATTATTAGAGGTGGGCTTTGAGAGTGGATAGCCTCACCCAATTCTAGTTCACTTTCTCTACTTCATGGTTTCAGTTGAAGACAAGATCTCTCTCAGCTTCCTGTTTCAGTTGCCATGATTCCCCATCATTTTGGACCCTTCCTCTGGAGCTATAAGCCAAAACCGAACTCCAGTAAGTTGGTTTTGGTCATGGAATTTTATCACAGCTACTGAAAAGTTAATACAATGATCTCAATTCCTTTCATATGGATCATGTGGAAATTCTTAATTTCGGGGAGGGGGTGAGAGGAACCTCCATATTGATTTCCATAGTGACTGTACCAGTTTATATTTCCACCAGCATAGTATATGTTCTTCCTTCTTCACATCCTTTCCAGCATTAGTTGTTACTTGTTTTCTTAATATTAATTCAAATTGAGTCAAGATAGAAGCTCAATGCAACTTAAATTTGCATTTCCCTGATGGCTAAGAATGTTAAACTTTTTTCAAATACATATCAATTATTTGCACTTCTCCTCCTGAGAATTGTCTGTTCAGTTCCCTTGACAGTTTATTGATGGAATAATTGAGGGATTTGGTGTTTACTTTTTCGAATTCTTTATAAATTCTAGCTATTAATTCTCTCTTAGATGTTGAGTTGGCAAAGACTTTCTCCAAATTTCTGTAGGCTATCTCATCTCTCTGTCTGGTGAGAGTCTTCTTTGCTGTGCAGAAGCTTTTTAATTTCATACGTGGAATCTAGATTTAAAGTGTATGTGTGTGTGTGTGTGTGAGAGAGAGAGAGAGAGACAGAGACAGAGACAGAGACAGAGAGAGACAGAAAGACAGAGAGAGAGGGAGAAAGGGAGAGAGAGAGGAGGGCTTTGCTAGTGGGAGTTGGATTTTTCTTTCCACTGTGTGGATTTGGTGGCTTGGACATAGTGTGTCAGCTTAGCAGCAGGCAGCTTTATCCATTGAGCCATCTCAATGGCTAGAATTTAGAATTTTCAAAAAAGCTTCTTAGGAGAATAGCTGAATCCTAGTGAGATGAAAGTAGCAGCCTTAGAGATGCTCACAGCATGGAATTTAGTGCTGTTAATGAGATAACATAAGCAGTTACTTTAAATCACAACTAGAGAAAAGGAAAAACCCTGACTAACTTGAGATAGCAATCAGAGTTTCTGATTCATCTTCTGAGGCTATACTTGGACATATCCAAGGCTACTTGGTATGTAGGAGAGGAAGCATTACTCCATCAGATAGTATTGAGGATTCCAAGAAATGATGTGAGGGCCGCTTTTCTCTATTTCAGATGACCTTGTATGTATGTCTCTACTTGTCCCTTGAACTTCATACTATGACACAGACTCAAGAACTGGAATAAGGTTGATCACAACAATCTAAAGAAAAGAGGTTAATATTTTACTGTAACACTGTCTGGATCAGTACAAGGTAAAGTAGGAAGACATTTGGCCAAAGGATGGAAGGTTAAACTATATCACCATCCTGCGTCTGAACCTGTTTTGTAGGATCAAGGAAGATGATCTAAACGTATCTTATTTTATAGGCCTTCATAGATCATTTTTGTTGCACATTGAAATAATTTTAAAAATTTATTGGCATGTCAAGTTTCGCAATGTGTGTATGTGTATCTGTGAATGTGTTTGGGGAGGATGCACACACATAAGCATAAAGATATGATAAGTACATACTTACACTTACAAACTTAGGTACTCTAAATTTGTTAAAATCTATTAAAAATAGTATTTTGGAGTCAACTAAGTGTTGTAAAATGGTGCATGGCAGGTGATGGAATATTCCATGTAGGCAGAGCTTAAGTGACAAGTTGTATTGGAGGAAGGGAAGAGAGTGGGGGAAAGGAAGGGAGAGAAGGAAAGGGAAGAGAAGAGAAAGAAAGAAAGAAAGAAAGAGAGAAAAGAGAAGAAGAGGCGGAAAAAGTCCTGCTTGCCCCTTCAGAAGAGCAGTGGGAAGAAGAGATCAGGAGTGGGTAGAACTTGCCTATAAAAGGGTCCTTTACACCTGCATACAGACAAGGACCCTGGGCTGGTCAGTGTACTTTATGGGTACATTCTGCCAGATGACAGGGCAGGCCAGCATAATGCTTCATAAAGCCCCCAAATACTATTTCTTTCTGTAAAACAATATTCACTAGAATCATATGGTAAGTTTCATTATCTTAGGAAGTTTAACATTGGATATATAAATTTTGATAATGATTTCATTCTAATACAGATCTTGGAAGAAATTATTTAGTGTTCTATATGTGTAGTCATGGATAACAAAAATAGTAAAATACAAAAATGCTTTATGCTAGCTGGGCAGTTTTGGCACACACCTTTAATCCCAGCACTTGGGAGACAGAGGCAGGTGGATCTCTGTGAGTTGGAGGCCAGCCTGGTCTACAGAATGAGTTCTGAGACAGCCAAGGTTATGCAGAGAAACATGTCTCAAACAAAACAAAACAAAACTGCTTTATGCTACCCAAAATACCTCTAAGCAATATACACTTTAAAATATTTTATTGGACTAGTTGCTATGGATTTTTATCAAGAATAGTCTTACAATACAAGAAATGAATGTGATGGTATTTTTGTGGTTAAAGTATATGTAAAATGAAATGTACATATATTTGTCAAGTACATGTTAATTCCCCTTTCATGATAAAAATTACAGTAGCTCTAATCCTAACAAACAGTAACATTAATAATTTAATCAAACCTACTCTGTGGGATAGAAGTAACTCTGTTATTAAGCCTCCAAAATGATATCTAATATCTTACAGTTTAAGAGGATTTTAACTCACAGCTGTAACATTCAGTCATAAAAACAAGCTTATCTGTCTGTGCTTTCCTCTTTGAAAAACAAGTTTTTCCTGCTTCTTAGCTTGTCAAATTCAAACTAAATCTTTCTCTGTCTGTTTCTCTGTTTCTGTCTCTGTCTCTGTCTCTGTCTCTCTCTCTCACACACACATACACACACATACACACAAAGTCATTTTTAAGCCAAACTGATGGTGCCTACTCAGCCTACTTAGAGCCTTATCAGTAAGCAGCTTAGGCTGTGTCTTTCAGATTAAAAGTATTTTATTTTGTTTTTACATTAAGAATCATGTCTACAGAAAGTATAGATTTTGTATTTAACATAGTTTAATTCTATGGAAAAATAATCTCATCGACAGGTTAACTTAAAAATTAAGAAGATTTGTTTTTTTAAAAATCTAGTTTTATGTGTGTATGTATTTGTTCTCTACTTGTATTTGTTTTTTATAAAGTAATTTAAGCTTAATTTTTATTTATGTGTATTTGTGTATATGCACATGGGTATGATGCCCATGGAAACCAGAAGAGAGCATAGAAATTCTCTGGCACTGTAATTTGCAGATGGTTGTGAGCCAATGGAAGTGGGCTGCTGAAAATCTGGTCCTCTGCAAGAGCAAAAGTGATGTTAACTACCAAACTTTCTCACCAGCCCTAATTGAGAAATTAATTAATTAAAATAATTGTAACTGAGAAACTGAGTCTTAACACAATCAATGTATATTGAGAAATATGTATTTGTCAAGTTTTAGCTATGTGTTATACAAACACAAGAACTAAATTTTAAACCACAATTTGTTTAACAATATTGAGGTAACTGACCTTCTAACTGTTCAGTAACCATACATGGAGGCCAGAGCCAATGAAGATATAGGGACTAAAAACACAGTTAATGTTTTAAGTCATTTAGATCCCAGGAGACCATGAATGACAGCACACCTGTAAAAGGGTCCTATAACTCTGCTGAGTCACTTGTCTTCTTGATCAGAGAGGCCATGGAGAACCCAGAGGTCAGACTATAACCAGTATACATTCTGCATAAGGGACAATGAACACAGAGGGAAATGTCTTTAATGCTTTCATAGGAAGTCACATGGTCAACAAATCCCTGACACATCCCAGCTTACAATACACCTGATAAAGGGGAACAAAAAGAACCAAGGCCTCCTCTTAAGTCCCTGTCTTAGTCAGGGTTACTATTACTATGATGAAACACTACAACCAAAAGCAAGTTGGAGAGAAAAGGGTTTATTTGGCTTCCGCATCATAGTCTATGATTGAAGAAAGTCAGGACAGGAACTCAAATAAAACAGGAACCTAGAGGCAGGAGCTGATGTAGAAGCACGGAGGGGTGCCACTTACTGGCTTGTTCTTCGTGGCTTACTCATTGTGCTTTCTTATAGAACCCAGGACCACAAGACCAGGGGAAGAACTACCCACAATGGACTGGGCCATCCAACATCAATCATTAATTAAGAAAATCTCCAACAATCTTGCTTACAGTCCAATCTTAGGGAGACATTTTCTCAATTAAGACTTCCTCCTCTCTGATGACTATAGCTTATGTCAAGTTGACATAAAACTATCCAGTACAGTTCCCAAGAAAAACTTCTAAAGAGCCTCAACTAACCTTAATAAAAAATGGTTAATTTTGGCTGCCTCCATGATTTTAAACACACACACACACACACACACACACACACACACACACGGGGGGGGGGCTGGTATGGACTTTTCAAAAATCAAAGCATTTCGCCAATGACACACTTCCTTCAACAAGGCCACACCTACTCCAACAAGGCCATACCTCCCAATCCTTCTAATCATTCTCAAACGGTTTCACTTCCAAGTGACTCAGTATTCAAATATTTGAGTCTAAGGGGGCCAATATCATTCAAATCACCACACAGACCTTTTGGCATTTTCATTAATTCTTGAGTATGGGCTGCTGACATGCTTAGTAGAACAGTCATAAACACATCAGCTCTAATAATGTGTCTTTATACATTCAATTTCTAACTTTATCAATAAAGTCTCATTTTATCTTTTGCTTTTCTTCATTGTTTTAGTTTTGGCACTGTCAGTACTCAGTGGTTACCTCATACTAGATCCCTTTCAAATCTATTCCACCATCAAATTAAAATCATTCTTCTGTATGTCATCAAATTCTTAATATGGCCATCATTTTTATTAACATCTTTTTTTTAAAAAAAAAATCAATTCAAGGGATCACAGCACTGGGCACAAACTACAAAGAATGATGGCCTTCCTGGAAGAAGCATGGCCACGTCTTTCCTGGCTTTCCCTCTTTCTGGGGTCATTGTTTAGCACATCCATGTTACTCTCACTTAAACACTGCATTTTAATCTTGTAAAATTTTTGTTTTTTAGACTATATAACAGCTTCAAACTGGACTCTTTTTTGTGCAGGCATTCCAACCAACTTCAAGACAAAAGAATCTAAAACCTCCTCTACAACCAATAGATAAAGAAGGGACAGAATTTTGTGGTCCTTCTCAGAGAATACACAAAAGAAACTATGATTAATAATCACCTTTCTCTCACGCATCAAAAAAAATTATTGAGCCCCGGCTTTCAGGAAGAGTATGGCAGAAAAGTAGTTATGTAAAGAGAGAAAGAGAAGAGTTTAACATAAGAAAGAAAGACTGGAAAGAAATCCTCCTGCACCTAGTTACATTCAGTAAACAGAACCTGCAATACAAATCTTGAGAAAGCAGATGCTATGTTTAAAATATTTTTGAACTTGTCCAGATTGGGTTTCATGGTCTAAGTTGATGTGGAAAACTTAACAGGTCTTCTCAGATGCTATGTTACTGATCAGTAAAGTGTCATGAAACTCATGGCCCAACAGTTTTTAAGCACAGGCCTTTCCTAATTCACTAGCTCTCTCTCTCAGGAGTACTTCCCCCTTCTTAATAAACTGTCTCCACTTCTATTACTAACCACGTGTCCTGAGTGAAACCTTTTGTCCTGGGATGTTTCTTACCTGAAAATCCCATTGTGAGCTCCCAGACTTTGATCTGCACCTATAATAGCTATACAGCAAGTCTGAAGCCAGCCTGGGTATGTGAAGCCCTGTGACAAAATAAAAAATCCCAGCAGATATTATGAAATTCATCCACTGTAACCAGCATTAAACAATAATGGGGCCAGAGATATGGTTCACTGGGTAAGAGTGCTTACTGTGTAAGCATGAAAACCTGAGTTGAAATCATAACATTCATGTTACAAAACATTTGTGGTTATGTGTTCCTGTACCAAGTCTTCTGGGTGACAGGGACAGGAAAGTTAGACACAGATCATAGAAAGTGAATTTTCAGATTTTATTACAAGCTCAGTTTCAGTGAGAGACCTCATCTCAAAGGGAAAAGCAGAGAGTGATAGACAGTATAACTTGCCTCTTCAACAAGTACTCACACAAGTATACACATCTGCACACACATACCACATATACATACACAAAATAAATGATATAGAACAACACAAGAAACTCCTCAGTATTCATTTCTAACTACTAATACATTCTTTTTATAAATTTTAAATTTTTGATAATTTTATACATGATTATTATATTTATATCATTTCTACTATTTCCTCTATCAGCTACTAGAATATTTTTTAACCTTCCATTAAAGGACCTAGTATCAATACATAATGAAGATGAGACATAATTTACCTTGGTTTTATATTTTAATTAAAAAACAGTACAAATATCACAAAAATTTACATGCCATCTTTTCTTCAACCACAAATAGAGAAAAATATATTTTCTATACCAATGTTAAATCATAGTTGCCATCACATTACAGAAAGAGTGGGATGTTTTTAAATTTGATGAAGGCTGTCTTGCTTGCCTCATGTTGAGTTAGGGTGTTGAATGCTCATAGTCATACAAAACTTCCATGGTGTCAGAGGCCTCTGGATTCCTGTCTTGTGAATTATAAGAATAAAATACTTAGATCATATAGGTGAATTTTCAAAGGAGGTTTTAGTACAGATTCATGGGTGAAGGATTAAAAGAAAGTGTTAAGGCAGGTGTGTATAGCAGAGATGGGTCTCCAGAAATGGGATACCAAAGAGGCTTCCCCACTCGGAGTTCACAAAGCTTTACTGAATGGTGGCATAAAGGAAGCCCAGTTGGCCTTTTTGTCAGTTGTGACCATGTCCTCGTGTGTTCTTTCCAGCCAGGGGTATGCCTTCAGGGGAAGAGAGAGAAAATGAGGAAACAGACCTCCCTTCTAACTTTCTTCTCTTCTGTTCAGGGAAGATTTTGGTTTAAACAGTTTTGGAATCTCTGGTCTCCAATAAACATAGAACTGCCCACAGAAAAAGGGCATTTCTGGCTTTTAGCAGAGGAAAAACTGTTCACATTTGAGGTCTCTACCTAAAACTACTTGAACAATTTCTATCTCCTGTAGACAAAAGTTTCTGTACTGCCCAGTCCCACAGCCATTCAGTCACAAAGAAACAAACAGAGGTCTACATTAAGTATAAATTGGTTGGCCTATTAGCTCAGGCTTATTAACTAGCTCTTACACTTAAATTAACCCATAATTCTTATATATATTTAGTCAGTGACTTGGTACATTTTCTCAGTGAGGCATTCTCATCTTTTTCCTCTGTGTCTGGCTGGTGACTGCAACCCTTTCTTCTTCCCAGAATTATTTTAGTCTTGTTGTCCCATCTATACATTTTGCCTGGCTACTGGCCAATCAGCATTTTATTAAAACAATATAAGTGACGAATCTTTATAGTGTACAAGCACTTTTTCCCACAGGATTTTGCCCACAGGAAATAAGGCATTTCTGGCTTTTAGCAGAGGAAAAACTGTTCACATTTGAGGTTTCTACTCTAAAACTACTTGGACATTTTCTAGCTCCCATTATCATCAATCAGTTTAAAACTCAAGCTAGTATCAGTTTTTTTTCCCTCAGGATTATACAAAGCCTTAGTTGGGACAAAGGTTTTAGCAGGGATGTTGTGAGGCCTGGAGGCTATGGTCCCATACATTGGTAGTGTCTAAACCAGTGATTCTCAACTTATAGATCACTTAAGACCATTAGAAAACACAGATATTTACATCATGATTCCTAACTGTAGCAAAATTACAGTTATGAAGTAGCAATGAAAATAATTTTATAGCTGGGGTCACCACAACATGAGGAACTGTATTGATGGGTTGTAACATTAAGAATGTTGAGAACCACTGCTCTAAACAATTCAGATTCAGCCTCCTTCTGCAGTGCTGCTGGTGGTGTACACAATCTAAGTAGACTAGCCAGCTTAGGGAATGAGACAATGTGTGTGCCTGATAAAGGCTGATATAACGTTAGGGGTACATTACAGTAGGACCTCTTGTGACCTCTCAAATGGCAAAAAAGAGCACTCCAAGCCTTCTGGGACTAGCATGGGAAACCCAAATGACTGCTAACTGTCCTTTCCTTCATTATAATGGCCTATCCATGTCATTAAGCTTTGTAAAATTGGCTGTTCCTGCTATACATCTGATGGTATGAAGCATACAGGAAACCCCATATAGAAAAGGGGAATGACCCACATTCTGGGAATTCCTAGCCTATTTCTTATCTTAGTTCATGAATAATGCTCCTTTTTATTAAGCTCAAGCATAAAATATGCTGTCCAAACATGGCCCTTACAATTACTCTAAGAATTTCTGCATTCATGGCTTGAGTGTGTACTCTGGCTTGGTGACAATTTCCTCCCAGTTGCTTACTTTATATTGTCCCTGAATTATTTCTTTGATTGTGACAAGAACCTGAAAGGCAGGGTAGGGAGATCTATCTGTTCCCTCCTCCCAGCCTTCACCACCTGTAACACTCTCACCCAGGCATACACCTTGGATGCAATTAGTGTACTTGCTTTGTGTAACATGAGGGCCTGCTTATTGGGGTTTCTGCCTTGCCCAGTTCCCACAGCCGGTAAGCCCCAAAGAAAATTACACAGAGAGTCTGAATTAGATATAAACTGATTGACCCATTAGCTCAGGCTTCATATTACCTCTTATAACTTATATTAACCCATTATTCTTGTCTATGTTAGCCACGTGGCTCAGTACCTTTTTCAGTGGAGCAAGTCACATCCTGCTTCTTCGATGGTCTGGGCAGAACTGAGGAAAGAGCTTCCTTCTTCCCAGAATACTTCTGTTCTCATTGCCCCACCTCTACTTCCTGTTTGGTTTTCCTGCCTATACTTCCTGCCTGGCTATCAGCCAATCAACGTTTATTTAAAACATAACTGACAGATATAGAATTATTCCATACCAGCTCTGTTTAACCTCACTGGAGTCTATCATAGTGGAGTGGAAGGGGACTCACCCTCAATTGAGTTCTTGGGGTTGTTGGCTGGTATTATTATTTTATTTACATTATGGTAAAAAGATACCCTGATGAAAAACTGCTTAGGGGAGAAAGGGTTTCTTTCAGCTACCAGTTCTAGGTTATAGTTCATTTCAGGAGTGGAGGCAGCAAGAGCTTGAAACAGTCAAGAGCAGTGAGGAGAAAATTCATTCATGCTCCCTTGCTTGTCTTAAGCTGCATTTTCCCACAATTACACAGTTCAGGACCCTCTGTGTAGTGTTGCCCAAAATGGGCTGGGTCTTCCCATATCAGTTCATGTAGTGAAGACAGTTTTCCACACACATGTCCATAGAATAAAGACAATCCCTCATTGAGACTCTTTCCAGGAGATTCTGAGTTGAGTCAAGTTGGCAGTTGAAGCTAATCATTACATTTGCTATAGAGAAGAACAGTGCAACCTTCATGGGATATATTACGATGTTCTTGCTGAGACTTCTCCAAAGGATCTTTTCCTAGTATGTCTTGGTTGCAGACTTCCATTGCAAGTAATTAGTGTTTATTCACTACCACGTTCTAATGTGGCAATGTCCTACTCTGGTTTTAGGCTGTCCTGGATGAACTGGACTTCATACATGTGTCTTTCCTCAAAGGGTTGTGAAGATGCACTTGTTTTAAAATACAAGGTGGGCCTTTCCTCCCTAGGCAAAGCTGGTGGAAGCAGTATCAGCCTACAAGCTGTTCCTTTGAGGCATCCTTTCATGTTTGCACAACTTCGTTTCTTTCAAGGGACAAAGAGAGAAAAAGAGATGGGCCCTCTGCCTGGGCATTCTTTTGGAGAAGCATCTGAATGCAATGATTTCTGTCCCTCTTTTTTTTCTGGTCAGTCTCCCTGTGTAGCTCAGGCTGGTCTCAAAATCATGATCTTCCTATCTCTGCCTCGTGAGTCCCGGGATTACAGGCCTGTGACTGCTTTCTTTGAAATATTCTGTGCCAGCACTAGGACACCATTCATGCTCTTGGGAGGTTTCTTTGATGTTTTGTGGCAGATGTACACTTTGGAGTACTGAGACAACTCCTGGCGAGCATCCTCAAATGGGGTAACCTTATACTTACCAGTCATTTCACTGTGATTTTTTTTATTATTGTTTCAGTGGTGAAAATGTAAAAAACTCCATTGTTCAAAGTGGCATTCCATCAGACAGAAAACATGTCTCTCTCTAATTCTTAAAGTATAAATCATTGACTTGTGAGTTGTCAGCACTGGCTCCCATTCTTCAGAAGCCATTTGATGGATCGATTTTCACACTGATTCTGCAATGGCTAGACCTTATGATGTGTGTTTTTCCTGCACAGGCTCAGAATGTGCCATCTACTTTCTTACTGGATGAATGATGTGAAGCTAACACAACACTGCCTGGAGGCAGTAAAGAGCTATGTGTTTTGGTGGCATCTAATTCAGATCCAATGTCAATATCATTGGCATGGTTCCCAAGTTTCTCCTCTTCTCTCATAAGATTGCCTGTCAAAGCCTGCAAAACCAGGCTCTACGTAGCCACAGAATGAAGCAATGAAGAGTGATATATATTTTTAGACCCCAGATCATACCAACGTTTAAGATTTACATCTGCAATGACATTGAGGGAATTAAATTGTAATGTAGAATTGGAGTAGAGCTGAATGATAAGCATTTTCTTAATATGCACAAATCCTGGGTTCTACTCTAGCACCACATAAAGAAATATTCTTTAATTGTTAATATAGAGGACAGCAGAAAATTGTGCTAATTTGGGTCTTCTTCATATCCCAGTCATCCTATGAGTGCTGCAATCATGGGGCAATTACCATGGCTTTTCTTGCATGCAGTCTCGGGTCACTTAACTGTGAAGTGCAACAGTTTAAAGTGCAAAAGTTTGCAGGTCCTGCCAACAGCTGGGTGCTGTGCCTACAGCTGCTTTACTCAGTACAAAGTGTCTGTGTGTGGGTGGGGGTTACCTGGCTCTACCAAGCCACAAGGTGTACTTTTGTGCATCATGGTATTGTGTATACCTTTCCTCCATGTCATTATTGTTGCATTTTAAAAAAGGCTTGAATAAAATATACCTTGTGCAACAGTTCTCCTATTTCAAGTATATGAATCAATGACTTTTAGTATATTCAGTAAGCATCCATGTAATACTTTCATTGACTCCAAAAGAAGCCTTTGATAGTCACTCCCTATTCAACTCAACTTCCCCTACCTGGAAGACCCTAATAACCACAAATCTATTTTGTGTCTCATTCAATTTTCCTATTCTGATCATGTCTTGTAATTGGAATTACACATGCTCTTTGTGATCTTTTGTAAGTGCTTTTTTTTTTTTTACTTAACATGCTTTCAAGGTTTATCCATGTTCTAGTGAGCATTGGTATCATTAGTATTTTTTCTTCTTAAAGATAAGTAATATTTCACTGTATAAATAAACCATGTGCTGTGGAATATTAGTTTTAAGATGTGTTACATTTGTTTATGCTGTGAAATATTTGTTTAATGATGCAAAGATATGTCGCATTCTTTTATGTTGCATCTGTTTAATTCCATATAGCTTTGTTACTTTGCCTGTCTAAAACACCTGATTGGTTTAATAAAGAGCTGAACAGCCAATACTAGGATGGGCAAAAAGAGGTGGGGAAGCCAGGAAGAGAAAATAAATAGGAGGAAACATCTAGACTTGAGAGGAAAGAGAAGGAGAGAAGAAAAGGAGAAGGAGAGGAGGATGCTAGGGGCCAGCCACCCAGTCACATGACCAGCCATGGAGTAAGAAGTGAAGAAAGACATACAGAATAAGGAAAGGTTAAAAGCCCAGAGGCAAAACGTAGAAGAAGAGAAACGTTAACTTAAGGTTAACTTAAGTTAGAAAAGCTGGCTAGAAACAAGCCAAGCTAAGGCCAGGCATTCAATAGTAAGAATAAGTTTCCATGTGTTTGTTTGGAAGCTAGGTGGTGGGCCCCCAAAGTATATAAAAACTACAACCATGTCTTCTTTATTTTTCAGGTGGCTGACATTTGGATTATTTCTGCCTTTTTGCCATGGTGGCTGTGAACAGTGGCTATTATAATTACCTTAATGACTTATTTTTTAAATTGTGTGCATGCTTCTGCATGTGATTATGTACATGCAAGTGCAGCTGTCCAAGGAGGCCAAAGCATTCATATTCCCGTGGAATTGGAGTTACAAGTAGTGTGAATCACCCAATTTGGGTGCCAGGAACTAGTCAGGCCTTCTGAAAGAGCAATAAATGCTCTTAACTGCTGAGCCATCTCGCTAGCCCTTGCTATAATTATTGATGTGCAAATAATTTTTATGCTGGGGCATGTTTTCAATTGTGTCATTTTACTGCTAGCAATGTCTGAACATTTTACTTTCTCCCTCTCTGTTTAAATTTGTTTGAAATCAGACATTCGGGAGTGCTAACAAAAGACCCAGACCATTAAGACTGAAAATATCAGAAGCAGATACAGCAAATATCTCAAGTGTTTCAGGGCTGCTGCAGACAGTGGTGTGAACCTATTAAATGAAGAGCTACCAGCACAAACATCTAGTTCAAAATAAAATATTTTCAGTGTTATAAGCATCATCAACCAAGATCTAATCACCACCTGTTCTTTTAAGTGCTTTAGAGAAGCAAGGCCAACTGCATCATCATCCTGGAGAGTATGCATATCCATATCTAGAGAATTGATTTGAGGATAAAGTGAGTAGTGATGAATAATTACAGCTAAAGGAGAAAAAGGAAAAGTTTATGATATCATTTCTGTTCGGTGTGTTGCCCAGCTAAAATTCTCCCTTCCCCCATGCCCTCCCTGAAGGCTCCATTTCAGCCAGCTCTTCTGATAACTGTGGTTCTTTGACTTCTGCTCACTTGGCACCCTAATATACAGACTGCTTCCTGTTGTAGTTATTTAACTTCTGCTGCACATCTGCTTTGCATCTCATGATCACAGTCTGAATGCTGTCAGTATATTAAACCTGAATCCAATGTCCTAATTCACCATACCAGCTAGGGCTTATGATGTGAGGATTTCTTTTTTTTTAAATTTTTTATTGTTAGAAGCAAAATTTACATTTACTCCCCTTGTTCCCGGCCCTCCCGCTCCCCCACTACCCCACCGTCCTCCCCCTGCTTCCTTAATATGGTGCAGGATACCCTGTCCT
>JAQHUG010000396.1:1244972-1266312 GCA_028555095.1 Dicrostonyx torquatus | reverse complement strand
AAAAAAAAGCCACAGCCGCTCTCCGAGCTAACTTGCTTCCGGCTTTCATGCTGACTGCTAGACTCGGTTTCCTGTTTGCGACCAGAGGAACGTGGTTTGGGACATTGATCTGTAAGTTTTATCCCCTCCAATAAAATATCCCTTTTTAAATCAAATTGGCATAATATTGTCCTGGAACTCACTATATAGACCAGGGTGGTCTTGAACTCACAGAGATCCTCATGCCTGTGTCTCCTGAGTATTGGAATTAAAGGCATATGCCACCACATTAAAGGCTATAACGCCACTTTGGTAAAAATCCAAAAATTTAATAACATGTGAACCTGTTTTCAATTTACTTATTTTATTCTTATAGTATATCAACATATGTATATATATATGTATATTTAAGATTAAAGTGTGTGTGTGTTTGTGTGCGTGTGTGTGTGTGTATCTGTGACAATAGAGTGTATGCTATGTATGTGCAGAGACTAGAAGAAGGCATCAGATCCAACAGGGCTGGAGTTAAAGTCAGTTGTGGGCAGCCCCATGTGGGTGCTGGCAAATGAACTAGTTCTTCTGGAAGATGAGGAAGTACCTTTTAACTGGTGAGCCATGTCTCTGGCTTTTTACTAAAGAACAATATTTTTAATTACTACAGCTTTATATACAGCCTTTAATATCTGAAAGACAAATGATCATTGTCTTTCTTCAAAATGTTTTGGCTGTTCTTGGTCTTCCACCTTCTTTGTGAATTTAAATATGATAGTGTCAAGTCCCCTAAAAGGTTCTGGGAAAATTACATTGAACTTATAGATCAATTTCAGGAGATTTTTATAGCCTTATGATGTTGAGAATTCCTACCTACAAATAAGGCATATATTCCCACTTACTTGTCATTTTTATATGTTTTAATAAAATTGTACAATTTTCCTTATGAATGTCCTATACATTTTTGTTAGATTTATTGCAACAAACCTGAGCTTCTATTGTTATCTTAAATGTTATCATTTTTAAGGTTGAATTTTAAGACTTTTTTATTGCTGTTATAGAGGAAAACAACTAGTTTTATGTTTGAATTTTACATCCAACAATTTGATTGAAAAATCTCTTTCCTTCTGGTAGTTTGCCAATTACAGAAAGATAATCACATTATCTGCAAATGTAAAATAAACAGGTCTCTTGTTTAGCTATTTTTTTCTTCTTATTTCACTGGCAAGGACCAATGATACATTAAAATAGTAGTCATGGGATTCTTTCATTGTTTTTCAGTTTAAAGGTAGTATCTGTAACTGAAGCCGAACACTTAAAAGGTGGGGGAGGGGGGAGATGCAAGTCAAATAATCCCAAACTAACTCTAAAAGATTCCAAGATTATTCTTTATTGTAAGGGGAAAATTCACAGGACCAGAATGGGGATCCAACCTCAAGGTGTGGAGTGCAGGAACAAGAGAGCGAGTGCTGGGTGAGCCAGCAGTTTTCTCTGGATCCCCCAAAGTCAGGCACCAACCTGGTCCAGCTTCTTAAAGGTCATTGGCTGAAGGAGGTTCCCCAACATGTAATATTAGTTTGAAATAGTAATGTTTCCAGAGAAGCAAGACCACTAGGACAGAGATATTTGTTACAGGAATTGAGCTTCATAAACTTGTAGGAACTAGGTAAGTTCCTATTAGAGTTTATGCTGAAGATTAAAGTATATAGTACAAACAGTCGTTGTGATACTTCATTTGTATTTTAGTAAATAAAGCTTGCCTGAAGATCAGAGAGTAAAACAACCACCCTAGTCAGCTTTACAGACAAGACAGTGGTGTTACATTTAATTCCAGAATCCATACTAGCTTGCCATAGAAACCAGGCGACAGTGGTGCATACCTTTTAATCCTAGCCTTAAAGAGGAATATAAAATGGGAGGGGAGACAGCTCTCACACACAATCTCATTCTGAGGATCCCTGGAGGCAGGATCGCCATTTCAGTCTGAGGTAGAGGTAAGAGCCAGTGGCTGGCTGCTTTGCTTTTCTGGTCTTTAGGTTGAACCCCAATTTCTCTCTCTGAGTTTTTATTAGACATGATACAGATAGTGTGAAGGAAGAATGGATGGAATGGGGAGGAATGTCAAGACCAAATGGAGCTCAGAAGCCCAAGCTGGAGACTATGAAAACAGACTGAATTTCTGTTGGTATTGTTACCTCTGTTCTTGATGGCCAAGGATCTTCATAATGAATACACACACCTTTATACAAGCACCAGAAACACCTACGAGGTCAAGAACTGTGACCAGCTGAGGTGCTTGCTGTGGGCTAAGAGAATGCAGAGTGGGTAGTAAAATATTGTAGTTATAAATACCAACTATGACCATGTAGCCAAGGATTGCAATAGTTTCTTCCGTATTTTAATGTGAATGAGTTTCTATATGCTAGCCATATAGGCTTGTTTTCTTTCCCCTAAAGTCTTATGTACAAGGTACCTCAGATCCCCATAACTATGGCCTTCACTATTGGTGTAATAGTTGTTGAAGACCAGCTTCGACAAGGATACCACTTACCAGGGTAGGGGCCTGGGTATTAAAAAACTAAGTAAAGAGAAGAAAGAGACAAGTGAAAATAATAAACAGAAGCAAAGGATAGCATCAGGAGGGCATTCCAGTGAATATTGAAAATCCAGCCTTGTTGAATTTCCATTTGCTTGAATGCTCTGATCCCAAAAGGTAAGATAGAAACTACATTAACATGATACAAGGAATGAACACACCAGTTGAAGGATTCAAGTACATTCTTTTTGTTTTGTTTTGTTTTTTCGAGACAAGGTTTTTCTGTATCTTTGGAGCCTGTCCTGGAACTAGCTCTTGTAGACCAGGCTTGCCTCGAACTCACAGAGATCTGCCTGCCTCTGCCTCCCAAGTGCTAGGATTAAAGACATGCGCCACCACCGCCCAGCTCTCAACTACATTCTTAATTATACATTCTGTTGCCAAAACAAGACAAATAACGCTTACACCCTAGACCAAAACATTCTGTAGGCAAACCATTCCCTCAGTGGAATCCATTGTTGTCTCCCTAAGGGAATAGGAGCCTAGTTAAACCTTTAGACTTTTGTTCAAGATAGAAACAGATCTGCTTCTTAATACCTGAAATACCAGGTCTGGATATTACCACATCTGTTGTCTGTACTGGTTGACAATAACTTTGAAGGAAAAGAACTTCCAACTCTCTGACCTTTAGTCAAGGTAGAATGGACCCATACCAATGGAACCTGTCACATAGTCTCCCTTTTTCTTTCTCTACAGTCTCCCCCATTGTTATTAACCAATCCTTATGTCTGATGAGAAGAGTTAAAGTTGAATTAAATAATGATTCTATTAGTGACCCACTTTTGGATAGCTCATCTATTTTCCATATTGTTGAATGCAAATTTATGATACTATGTATTTGATTTCTTTGTAGCATCATATACATAATAGCATCTTCCTAAAGGTGCTTTATCAGTCAGAGTTCAACTAAAGAAGCAGAACCACCTGGAATGAGTACATGACCATATTTCAGTTTGTTATAAAGTTTTACATTTAGACAATTGTAGGAGCCAATAAAGGAGAATATGTGATGTGGCTGTTTTCACATCTGAGGTTGGAAATTCAAGTCTAAGGGGCAAGCAATTGGTAAAGAAAGATGGAAGGAGGAGATAACATGGACAAGTTGGAGACGGCAAAAGTCAACTAGATGTGAGGATTGACTGCCATGCATATTAATTCTTGTTGCATTTAACCTTGTAGAAGCTGTCTTAACAACTGAATCTGACCAACAAGTTGAACTAGAACTAACAACACATCTGAATTACAAAACAGCCGCTATTTCCCTGTCACCTTTCATTTCTCACAGAGGATTCCTTTTTATGACCCACTCTAAATGGAATATACAAGAAAAAAAGACTGCTTTCTATATCTATGAGTTCCCCATCCAGGCACTGCAACTGTCACTTCAGTTAATCACAAGTCAAAATATAGTTAAGATGGCAATACTTGTACATGTACTGAACATGTATAGTTTTTATTTGTCGTTATTCCATAAACAATACAATTTAACAACTGATTTGCAGCATTTACATTGTGTTAGGTATCTGTCTTAGCTACTATTCTGCTGCTGTGATAAAATACACTGTGAAAAGAAACTTGGGGGAGAAAGAGTTTATTTTGGCTTCCAGTTGCAGAAAGATAGATTCCATCATGAATGTGTGAAGGAGACATGGCAACAGGCAGGGAAGGCATGATTTCAGGGGCAGGAAATTGGCTGATCACATTTCATCTCCATTCAGGAAATGGAAAGAGTGAGCATGAAGAGGGCCCTGGTTATCAGACTTCACAACCTGCCACAACTTTGCCCTCCAGCAGAGCTCCACCTCCTAAAGACTCCATAGTCTTCCCAAACAGCGCCACTAGCTGGGGATCACATGTTCAAATGAATGTGAAATCCCCCTAAGCGAGGCACTCACATTCAAAACACAATAATATTTCGATGAACTAAAATATTCAGGAGAATATTCATTAGCTAGATGCAAATGCTATGACATTTTTAATAAGGGACTCCAGCACCATCAGACCCTAGCATAAATGAAAGCACCTGGAACCAACACCCAAGAATTCTGAGGGACAGCTGTACTGGGAGATACATACAGCTCAGGCAACTTGACAAATAACAAACCCATACTACATGCCTTTCTTATATTGTTTTTGTAGTCAATTTATTAGGGTATGATTTACAATAAAATGTATCTATTTTAAGTATACAATTTGATTACCTTAACCATTTTGCCCTCTCAGTCAATCCATTTTCTGATTCTATGTATTAGATGTGAGTGTTCTAAATTTCATATAACCAAACCCATACAGAATATACTGTTTTGTGTCTATTTCACTCATTCCCTAATTTTTATTTTATTTTACCATTTATTTATTTACTTGGTGTGTGCATATGTTTGTGTGTGTGTGTGTGTGTGTGTGTGTGTGTGTGTGTGTGAGAGAGAGAGAGAGAGAGAGAGAGAGAGAGAGAGAGAGAGAGAGAGAGAATATGGCATGTGTGTGGAGGTCAGAGGACAATGTGGGAAGTTGGTTCTTTTCTTCTACCATATGGGTTAGAATCCAGGTCATCATCTCCCTGAATCGTCTTACCAGCTATCAGTCTAATCATTTTTAGATTCATTTATGCTGCTATTGCTAGATTCATGCTGTCAAGTTTGGTGGCAAAAACTATTATCCTTGAAACCATTTGTTGGTCCCTATGTACTGCTTTTCAAAATGTATACTTTGCTGTTAGGATGAAGTGTCTATAAATGTCAATTATGTCCAGTTGGTTGGTGGTATTTAAGTTTTCTGTAGCATTACTGACTTTCTGTCTACTTATTCTGCTAATTATTGATGAAAGAATACTGAGATCATTTTTCCCTAATTGTTTGAAGTCATTAATAACTGTAGGTGTGCCTATTTCTGCTTCAAGTTCCCTTATGTTTTATTTCATATATTTTGAAGCTGCTAGCTATTACATGTGTATTTAGAAATTCTTTTCTTGAATTGTCTCCTTTGCATATGTAATGTCCCTCTTCATCTGCAATAGCATTTTGGGTTACTTTGTTCTCAGCAGGGTTCTGTTTGTAGTAAGCTCTCTCTGGCTTCAGAAAATATCATTATTTGATTTTCATTAAAAGATGGTTAGCTGACCTAACAGTCCAGTTTGTGCTTCTATAACTGAATGCCAGAGACTAGATAATAAATAAAGAAAAGAAATGCAGGAGCCTGGGGCATGTAAAATCAAAACGTCAGCCTTTGATGAAGGCTTTCTTGCTGCATCCAAACAAAGCAGTGATATCACGTGGTAGAAGGGCAAAGACAGGCTGAGAAAGAAAAGATGAGACTTCACAGCCTCAAGCTATCTGTAACCAGCATTAATCTATTCACATGAGTGGCGCCCTCCTGACCTGAATATCCCCCACAGGTCTCACCTCCCAACACTCACACATCAGGGATAACCTTTGCAGCACACACAGTTGAGGACATGGTAAGACCATAGCAGTTGGATATTAAAGCCAAACTATTAGTTTCTGTCTCTCAGCCCTGTAAGGATAACATTTCCTTTTATTTTGGGCTTTTAATGTTGCTGTTGTCTAGCTCTTTTCTATTTATTTGTTGCTGCTTTCTATGGTGCTCTGCCATTTCTTCCTAATGGATTTTAAGATTTGCTATTTAACTTTGGTATTTCAATATTTTTTGCAATGTAAATATATTTAGGTTTGGATTTCTTTTATTTTTCCTTCTTGGCATGGATATGTTTTTTAAAACTGGAATTTATGGCTTTAATCAATAGAGAAAAAACTGTCAGCCATTATGTTGGAAAATATTGATTTTCTGTCATCCTACCATCCCTGTAATCTTTCTAGTGTCTCCCTGGAGAGTTCTTGCCACAGATCTATGTGACTATCTCATTCTATCCCTGATATCTCACCAGCTCCTTTTCATATGCTCCATAATTCATATATCCCATCTTTTGATCTTGCTGTGCTGCATTTTAAGTACATTCATCAAATATATTCTCCAGTTCAGTAATTCTCTTCTGTGATGTTAAATGTGATTTAAAAGTCCACTGAGTTTTAGATTTCAATATTTATACATTTAATTCTCATGAGATCAGCTGGGTTCAAAATTTGCCTATTAATTTTTTAAATAGTGACGCGTTCTTATGGATGAAAATGCTCTCTTTGGGTCTTTCCTAATTCTAAGCTCACTTATTTTATCCTTTTCCCTAGGATATCCTAATATGAGAAGAATTTGGAGACTATAGATTTACAGTTTAGGGCCCACTCTTAGGTTTAGTGACTTGGATCCTTCCCTGTGCAGTCTTGCGTATCTCAGACTCTGACTGTACTCTATCAAAGCAATTTTTCTTTTGTTTATGTTGTCTACCAGAATCTGAACAGAATTTCTATGTTAATTTTTTTTTAATTTTTAAGGATCCCTGGCCTGGGCAGATGGTTTGACTCAGTACATGGTTGCACATTTTTCCAAGGAATACGCATGTTTTTCTGCCTAGAGACCAGACAAAAGAAGTAAGAAGTAAAAGAAGGAAGGAGTGAGGGAGGAAGGGAGGAAGAGAAGGAAGGAAGACAGGCTTCATTGTCAGCTTGTGCCAGCAGGTGAGTTTGTTCTTTACCACCTATTGCCAATGGCTCTTACTTAAAGGCCTTGGTTTTATTTGCAATTTGACAATTCTAATTTTTTGCCTTATGTAAAACAAAGGAATCCAGTGTAAAGCTAAATAATCCACACCGAAAAGAGATACAAAAGAACATGTACAAAAAAAGTACACCAGACCCAGTGGTGGTGGTGTACACCTTTAATCCCAGCACTCAGAAGGCAGAGGCAGGTGAATCCCTGTGAGTTCAAGTCCAGCCTGGTCTACAAGAGCTAGTTCCAAGACAGCTAGGACTGTCACACAGGGAAACCCTGTCTCGAAAAACAGACAACAACAACAGCAAAAACGTACATCAGTGTATCACCAACAAACCTTGTTTAGAAAAGAAATGTGGAGGATTTTCACAGGAAGAGAGGTTTTATGCAGAGAAAGAAGAATCCAGAAGGAAGAAGCTTGTGAACAAGGAAGATAAAAAATTTGCTATGTATTTTAATGACAATTAAGGTGGAATCAAAACAACAAAAAATAGTAGGACACTAAAAAATAGCATATCCAATGGAGAAGATTATGTCAAGTAACATTAGAACTTAGCAAGAAAACACAAAACTGACTTAAAGTACCCAGGAAATTTTATTTTCACATTTACAAAAACTCCAAAAATGGGTATTTTGAGTCAATTAAATTAGTGGCTCCCCAGTGATATTAGGAACTTTGTTGTCCTTCATTTCCTCTGGTCTTATTTTCTTATGTTCCAGCTAATATTAAAATCTTTCCCCAAATAGGAATTATTTCTGTTTCTACAACCCACTTTTTACATCCATGTGGGGGTTCCATTTCTGACATAGAGGTGTTGGCTTATGTGCATGCACTTGTGTACTCTCCCCAAATTCTCCCTAAATTGGAATCACGATGTACATACCATTGTATCACCTATCTTTTACAAAATTCACACATAGAAAATCTTTTATTTCATTTCATGGCTATTTTGAAGTTTTGAAAATCATTAAAACTTGGCTCAACTGTGATGCAATTTATTTGCATCTGTTTACTCATGCAAAAGAAAAGAAGTGCCCACCTACAGAAGGTGAAAGGTTAGGAGAATAAATAAGTTGGTGAGTAGGGAAGAAATAAAAGCCAAAACCACTTTTTCCACTAAAATAGTTTAGTTTTATCCACTATAAGGACTGGAATGCTGACATTACTGTTTCAGTGTCTTAATTGGCCTTATTTTCACTCACACTTATCATTTTTTCATTCAGTGTGACTTTTAATTACTAACCCCCCAACGCTATTGATGGCTTCTTTCCAGCTAATAGCCTGACTAAAGCTGTGTCTGGGAAAGATGTGAGGAATAGTATCTGTGGGCCTGAGGCTGTGTGGGAGTAGGTAGCAGCTGCTGCAGCTGTCTGTTCTAGGGAAGTCACTTGGGTCAGCCCATGCCATGGAAAAATATACTTTTCTCTGGAAGGAGAGTGATTAATCTAAGCCTATGTTTCCTTTTAATAAAGATCTTATCACTTCTCAGTCTTTTGGCTAGGATCAAATGTAGTATCTGTTCTTATCAGTTTAATATCTGGTACGTCCTTTATCCAAGGACAATATATTAAATGGATTTTTGGAATTAGGAGTTGGAATAGGAACTCGCTCTGTCCACTCCACACATCAACCTGGTTTTGCAGTACCTCCAGGAACCGTGAAAAAGAAAAAAAAAGAGAAAATCTTCATTTCTTTTATTTTTTTTGCAGTACAAGCATCTGTATACAGAATAATGAACCCAAAATGTGATTAATAGTTAATCTTGGGGCTACAGATATGACTCAAATAGTAGAGTGTTTGCCAAGCATGAACAAAGCCCTACTTTCAATCCTGTTTACATCAACATCGTTTAAACCCAGGTGTGGTGGCACATGTTTCCAGTCCCAGTACTTGGAGGTAGGAGCAGCAGGATCAGATGTTCAAGGTCATCCTGGCCTACAAAGTGAGTTTGAGGCCAGCCTGCATTACATTAGACCATGATGTCTCATATGTGTGTATATGAGACATACACACACACATATATACATACATACAAACATACATACACCTATCTTCTTTTCACACGTCCTATAACTTTTAGCATTACATAGCATTCAGTGTGACTTTTATTTAGTATATAATGTGCTGTATAATATTTCATTATGAATAAAATATTATCCAGCCTTTTAGAGGAAGGAAATTTTGGCATATGTTACCACATTGATTATGCTAAATGAAATGAGCCAGTCCTTAAAAGGCAGATATTGTGTGATTGTACTTATCCAAGGTACATAGACCATCAAAATTCACAAAGGCAAAGCAGAGTACTGGCTGAGGGGAACAAGAGATAGGAAGCTGTTTAACAGAGTTTAAATTTTTTGGATAAGAGTTCTAAAGATCAGTTATGCTACAATGTCAATGTATTTCTTAAATTTATTATGACTGAATTATGTACTTATAAATAGTAAAGAGGCTAAGTTGTATGTTTTATGAATTTTATCATGATTAAATTATTTTAAAAGATGGAAAGCAAAAAGTTTTGATTGCAATTGTTGATGGCAAATCATGTACATGGACTAAATCAGAAAGTATGAAGGTCAAATAGTGTTTTGACTGTGAGCCTTCTCTGTTTCCAAGTCCTCCTATTTGCCATATAATTGCCCATCCCCTCTTCCCAGCAGCATCAATCATTTTCTTCCATGTCCCACCATAGATAGAAAAGACACATTCTTTTGAATAGCTGTATGGTATTTGTCTGGATTTCATGTGTCTGCCATTCCCCAACAGTGGCCCTTTCATTGTCTCTCATTTGAAGTTTCTTTAAAATCTCACCTTGTAATAAATAATATACATACCACTATGTCTTTGGTTATTTCATATAGTTTTTACATAAATAACTCATTTTAACAGACATATTTACAGGATTCAAGATTCAGAAAGCAAAAGAGAATAGACATTGCAATGTTCCACTGCTGTTGATGTCTCCCAGGTCACCATGCTCCTCTGGGTATGCCATTTGCCTGACTTTTTACTATCTGCTCTTTGCAATTTTTTTGTCTGCATTACTTACTACTTCAGGAAACTACATTTCCCAGGTTCCTCTGCCTGGTAGCTTCTGGCTAGCTTCAGTGGGGAGTAAGGAGAAAGACTACTCTCTAGTCCTATGCTTTAGGTAGAGTTTCCTGAAGTTGCTGCAGCTTCTTGGCTCCATTTCCTACTAGACATCTCTACTCTATTCCAACTCTTTTTGGGCACCCATTCTGGATTCTACTACTGCTGCTGCTGGCTCAGTATTATTAGGTTAGCAGATATGTTAGTCTGCTTCCTGTTGCTGTGATAAACACCATAACCAAAAACAACATGAGGAGGAAAAGGGTTTATTTGGCTTCAGATGACTGGAGCATTGAGAGAAATCAGGACAGGAAGTCAAGTCAGAGTAGAGGCAAGAACCACAGAGGAAAACTGTTGTTGTTGGGTTCACATCCAGCTAGCTGCCTTTATTATCCACCCCACTCTCCTGGTTGGGGGGGCACTGTTCACAGTGGTCTGGGCATTCCTACATCAATTAGCAATCAAGAAAATGCTCTACCACCATGCCCACAGGCCAATCTTGTGGTGGCAGTTCCTCAACTGAGGTTCCTTCTTCCTAGGTGTGTCAAGCTGACAATCGAATATAGCCTTCACAGCAAAGTTTAAGAACTTCGTTATGTTGTCTTGATCATAAATTGGCATGGTGATTATCCAAATAGGATGAACAATTTGCTTACTGAATGTCTTCTTTTAAATCTCTGATGTCACAAGACTGATGCAATTCTGTCTCCTGGGAAGAATGTGAGTTGTGTCTGGAGATTACACTAACACAGGCTTACTAGGCTTAAGGGCACAAACAGGTTTGACTTTAATCAGCAATAATGGAGATTCATGCCTTCAGTTCTCATTATTGAAAGCTTTTTCAAGAAGCTGCATGGAATGGCCCAAGAGCCACCTATTACTGCTGGTTAAAATGTGAACCCTGGGGTCAGAGAAATGTTAAGAATTAAAATAAGTATGAGAAAGAGTACCATGGCTGATTGCTATTCCCAGTGCCACAGTTGGCAACCTTTCTGCAAAGAGCCAAGTAGAGCAGAGTGTGGGTGTTTAAGGGCTGTGCTGTCTTTGGTGACATGACTCACTTCTGATGTTTTAATACTAAAGCATCCACAGACCATGTTTAAAGAAATGAGCATGACTTTGCTTTAATCAGACTTGCTCTGCAACAGGGCAGCTGGCAAGAGCTTCCCAGTTCATACTTCACCCACCTAAATCCCAGAGTAAAAGTCAGAGTCCCCACAAGGCATAGTCACTTCAAACCATAGTGTTCCCCATCTGTGACATCTGAAATAAATCATAGGTTAACAGGTCATTTGGATATTGGACTTTAAACATAGGCTGGCTATTATTAACTATATGACCTTGGTCAATTGTTTAGTTTCTTCATGGGAAAGCTGAATAATAGCTGTTATTTCTACATGTAATAAAATGAACACAATATATTAATAGATGTGCTGGATACAATTTTGGCAGCCATTGCTCAGAGTATTTCCTGCTGCCAATGTAGTCTTCTGTATTCGCTACTTTTCTCTCTGCAATATCAAAATACCCAACAAAGGCAGTTTAAAGGATGAAGGGTTTACTGTGCCTCACGGTTTAGAGGTAGGAGCTCACCATTTCAGGGAGGGTATGATTGGGGAGAGCTATGGCGGCAGGAAGATGAGGTAGCTGAACACATTGTGTTTCCTGTCCAGAAATAGAAGGGATGAATGCTGGTACTCAACTAGCTTCTTCTCTTTTATTCACTTTGGGACCGCAGTTCATGGAGTGGTTCCACCCACATTCTTATCCCCTAAGTAAAATCTTTCTGGCAATGTCCTCATTGAGGCTTTCAGAGGTGTGTTTGTTAAGTGGTTCTAAAATCTAGCCAAGCTAATGGAAAATAACCATCACAAGTCCACTGTTTGTCAAATCAATGCCCAAGTACATCACTTTAAAGTCATTATGTTCCACGTTTGGTCTCATAAGATTACAGCCATTTAAGAGTCCAAAATGCATTCATTCAATTTTAAAAGTCCCCATAGGCTTAGTAGTTTAACGACTGTTCAATAGCCTATAATCTAGATTCTTTTGACATTCAAGGCAATCTCCTAGCTATGAACCTTTTTTTTCTTTTTCAAAGTTACATACTTCCAATGTACAGTGTCATAGAATAAACATCACCATTTCAAATGGGAGAATAGCAAGGGAAGACAAGAGCAGGGCAAGACCAAAACCCAGCAGGACAAACACCCAACCCTGCAGTCATGTATCTCATTTTAGGCCTGTGATGGAGTTAGCAAGGTTTCAGCAGCTTTGGGTAACCCCATCTCTCCAGCTCTGTTGACTACGGTACATGCAATGTCTCCCTTGGGACAGCTCCAGGCTATGCATGCAGCTTTCCTTAGTGGATGCCACATTCTGGCATCTCTAATGTGCTGGGTTTTCTACTGCTAGTTAGGACTCACTTGCACAGCTCCATGCAGGATCATCTCAGGTTTCTTTGCAGGGAATCTGCCCCTGCCACGCACAGCATGGCCTCTCTAGTTTTTCCAAGTTTGATTCAACCCTCCATGATTTCACAGCTTACATTTTCCATGCACACGTAGCCAGCATCATGCAGAAAACACTTCCATGTTCTACTGCCAGCTCAAAATGCAGGCTGGTTCTACCACAGCTATATATAATGGCCTCTGTGTATCTTGGCAACTGAACCTGAGAAAATAGTTTTCTGGATAGTTGTTTCAGGTAGGGAACTCAATCACATTCTCAATTCAGGTTTTCTCAAATGAATTTGTGTTTCCACTGGTTGGAACTAGAGTACTTGCCTGTCATCCAGGTTTTTATGTAATAGAACTATAATCTTCAACACTCACAGTCGCTTTGTCCTCATTGGCCTTGTCTGCTACTTCAAATTTACACTTTTTTTTTTTGGGCTGGGCAGTGGTGGCGCACGCCTTTAATCCCAGCACTTGGGCGGCAGAGGCAGGCAGATATATGTGAGTTCAAGGCCAGCCTGGTCTACAAGAGCTAGTTCCAGGACAGGCTCCAAAGCTACAGAGAAACTCTATCTCGAACCCCCCTCCCCCGCCAAAAAAGAAAAAGAAAATAAATTACACTTCTTTCCTCATCTAACTTTATGGTTTTGTGTTTTCTTTTTCCCACTTGGGATCGTAACCATGCCATAGCCTGTGTTATGTGCTGCCTTGAAATTTCCTCTGCTTAACAACTTAGTTCATTCATTTTAATTCAGTATCAATTACATGCTTAGCATGCAGTAATGAAGCCAGATTCTTTGCTAAAGAGTAACATAAATGGCCTCTAATCTAGTTCTCACAAGAGTCCTTAGTCTCCTTTGAAACACCAAGATCCAGGGCTCTCCTATCTGCATTTCTGTCTGCCATGCTGGTTTTTAAAAATCCCACCAGAATGGCTCATTATGTCCTGTTTACAGCAGTCTGAGAATTCACTATCCCATAGATCCAAATTTTCTCACATTTATCACACAAACTATTTAGAAAGGCCTGCGAGCCACATAGTGAGGTTTATCACAGCAACAGCTCTTTGGTACCAATGTTCTGTGTTGTTTTTGTTTTCATTGTAACAAAATAGTTGTCAAAAAGAGAATTGTGCAAGGGAGGGTTTCCTGTGTTCACAGATTGTGGGTACAGTCCACCATGGTAGGGAAGAGCTTTAACTGTAGCAGCAGGGGTGTGAGGTAGCTGATCACACTGCATTCACGGTTAGGAAACAGAAAGATGAGTGTTAGTGTTCAACTTGCTCTCTCATTTTTATTGAGTCCAGGAACCCAGTTCAGGAGGTAATGCCACCTCATTCAGGGTGGGACTTCCCTCCTCAGTTAAGCAGCTCTGAAAATATCCTCAAAGACATGCTAAAGGTATACCTTTAGGTACTTCTAAAATCAAGTTGACAATCACACCTTTCCTGTAATTATTTTTTCACTTCTCTTATTTTTCCCCAATTTTCCCTCCTGCTCTTTTTGTTTTTTAGATTGTCTCAGTATGTAGTCTAGACTGAGCTTGAATTTGATGCCCTCCTCTTTGTCCAAGCCTTCCATCTTCTGAGATTATGGGCATGTGCAACCATGCCTGTCTTCTTCAAGCGATTATCTTCTCTCTCAGGCTACACTGAGCCCACCCACTACATTCTTCTACTTCTCCAGGGAGTCCCTGGTGCAGTAGTTCTCACCTAAGTCTTTTACCTTTATTTCTTACTTGGAAACAAATTTGACAGACTAACAACATCTGTACTGTCTGAGCTTTCTGAGGGGGAATCCCATTTTTCTTCTTGGAGGTGGGACTATTGTACAAGATGCATAACTGTCTGACTTCTATGGCAGTGCATGCAAATTTTCTTGAAACCAAAGTAGACAGAAAAAGGGATAGAATAAAACTTATGACAGCACTGTCCGGGGACACTTAAGTTAACTTTGAAGACTATGATTTTAATGTCAACTTGCTACAAAGCAGAATCGCCTGGTTAGAGAGCCTCAACTGAAGAACTGTCCTGCTTGTCTTATTTTGACTTGGAAGATCGTTACTAAGTGCCAGCAGCACTTTCTGACAGTAGTCCAGACAGAAAAGGCCATGACAGAAGGAAGAGTATCTTTCCTTTTGTTCATTTGGCTTCTCTGTTGCCACTGAGTTTATGTTGCTGCTACTGCTTTCAGATTTTCTGTACCAGATTGGGATTACTGAGGCACCCAATCTTATGGCATCAGCAACTACTGCGTTCTTGGCTTCTCTAGTTGGAGATAACCACTGTGGGACTACTTTGACTACTAGAACAGCCAGCTTTGAGGACTAAGCAGCAAATGTGACCTCAGTCTCTCATGTATGATTTTTCTATTATTGTTATCATTTTAATGTAAGATGACTATATACATATATATAATATATATATAATGTATATATGGAGTAAGAATGGGATCAGGTAAAGTGGACTCTTCTCTGGTTACATAATCCATAAAACTTTCACATGTGGCTTCTGCAACCAGATTACCTATGTCTGCTTCCTTGTAATGATAGGTAAGTGCTTATTTTTAGTGTCCTCATCTGTAAAATGTGGTTTTAAGGGGAGAGAATGAAGAGGTTGAACCCAGGGCCTTATGCATGTTAAGTATATACTCTACCTCTCTCATCCAGGATGGAATCTCTGATTATAGTAACCTCTCCATGAGATTGCTGAATGATTTAATGGCCATTCCTTTCCTAAAACTCTTTAAATGATACCTGACACAAAAAAACATTTTACAAATGAGAAACATTTTTGTGACCATTAAATCCCCCAATTTTAAAAAGCTCCTGTTAGTTCTATCGCCCTGATAAACTGAGCAATAGAGAACAAGCTCCTATCCTGTTTGCCACACACATCATCCTGCCCAGAGATGGCTCTGCAAGAGCTTGTGTAGGAGCATGAGGCTGCGAGGAAAATTGCCCTAGGGGCATTCTATCTTGACATTCCTTGCAGCTCTCTGTTATTCCCTAAGAGAGACTGCCTGGGAGATTTATACATAAATGGTGACATTTTAGCCGTTTGTAGAATTGCTTTTATTGGGCTGTGCTTTATCATTATACGTTTGGTCTATGCTGCAGAACATTATAAAGAATAGCTCCGTGAACTATTGACTTCTCTATAAAGATGCCATCAAAGAGATTAATTTCATTTCAGCATCCTCTATACAGGGAGAACTTTCTCTCCTGTTTCATTACTAATAATAATTCTTCCTTTTTTGTTTTTTTCTTTCCTGCATGACTCTGTAAAATATATCCAGCTTACTCTTTGTGGCCCTCTATCAAGTGGACAGATTCCTGCAGGATACTTTGTGGAAAGAGATTCTAACTACTTCCTTGCTTTATTTGTGTTTTGTGCTTTTATCCTCTCCCTGATCATCTTATTTGAACTTATGGTTCCAGAGGGTCAAAGTCCATGATAGTGGGGATGTACCACAGTAGGTGACAAGCATGGTGGCCGGAAGAGCAAACTGAGTGCTCATATGTTGCACCACAAGTATGAGGCTGAGAGGGCACACGGGATGTAAGGAAGGCTATTTACTTTCCAATTCTTTCCTTGGTAGCATACTTCCCCTAGCCAGACTGAGCCCTATTCTGTGGTCCGGTCCTGGAAACATGACAAGGATGACAAAAGAATGAAGAAAGAACAGATATGCATACTGTCTTGGTCACTCTTCTATTGATGTGAAGAGAAACCATGACCAAGGCAGCTCTTATTAAAGAAAGCATTTAATTGGTTGCTTGTTTACAGTTTTAGAGAGTTGATCCATTATCACCATGGCAAAAGGCAGACAGGCATGGTGCTGAAGAAGTAGCTGAGAGCTTTACATCCTTACCCGCAGACAGCAGGCAGAGAGGAGTCTGGGCCTGGCATGGTATTTTGAAACCTCAAAGCCCATACCTTCAACAAAACTACACCTTCTAATCCTTCCCAAACCGTATCATTAACTGGAGACCAAGTGGCCAAACATATAAGCTTATGGGGGCCATCTTAGATTACTGTTGTTGTGATGGGTACTGTTGCTGTGATGAAACATTAACACCAAAAGCAAGCTAAGGGGAAAGGGGTTTATTTGACCTATCCTTTCACATTGTAGTCCATCACTGAAGGAAGTCAGGACAGGAACTCAAACAGGGCAGCAACCTGGAGTCAGGAGCTGGTGTAGTGTCCATGGAGGAGAGCTGCTTATTGGCTTACTCAACCTGCTTTCTTATAGAACGCAGGAGCAGCACAGGTGTGGAACCACTCACAATGGGCTGGGTCCTTCCCCATCACCAATTAAAAAATGCTCTACAACCGAATCTTATGAGGTATTTTCTCAATTGAGGCTGTCTCCTTTCAGATAACACCAGTTTGTATTAAATTCACATAAGACTAGCCAGCATAGGAACCATTTTCTTCAAAAACCACCACACATACAAAAAAAAAATCTAGAATCAAGTAGGCTGTGTTCATTCCAAAGGAGGGCACCTACTATAGCACCCTGAAACTCAGAAGCTCAGCAACTTCATTGTGTACAGTAAAAGAAGGAGTTAGCTAGTCTCAGTAGAAGGCCTCTGTAGGAGAGCATTCTCAAGTTAAGTTATCCCAGGAGGAGGATGCTCATGTTGCTAGTTTTTGCACACACTGGCCAGTCGTTTGTAAACACTAGTACTTGAACTAGAGAGGGGTTTTGTCATTGCTCTGAGCCTCACCCAGAAAAGGTGTTGCCACTGCCATGATCTGAGGCATTGGGGTTCTTGACCTGGGTGTGCCCACATCAACAAAACACACTTACTCAGCATGTCATGTGCTCCTCACAAGGCTGTACATCCTAAACTTCCCCAAACAATGTCACCAACTAGGGACCAAGTATTCAAATGCCTGTGATTATAGGCAGTGTTTCTTATTCAAATTACCACAGCTGAACAAAATTAGAAAGATTTGAGCAAAAAAAAATAAACAAAATACCCACAGGCTCTTGTCTTCAGGCTCAAAAATTGCACCATCATGCAGTACAGTAACCACTGAAGATACCACCACTGTTGTGCACCTATTGTGGGCTAAGAACTCTAGTAGCTGCAGTATAGTCATTATTTTACTCATGGGAAAACAGTGGTCACATAAAATATAAATAGTTGCTACACTAAGGTGCTGAGAATACAAAGAAGAAAGCTAGATAAGATTTCTCCTTTCATATTGCTTTAGAGGAATTATCTACCAGAATGAATGACTAACTGCCTACATCATTATGCTATGAGCCTTGTGATGATGATGAATATCATGATGTCAGCTTACATTTATTAAGAACAGGTTATATATCAGCCATTGTTCTGAATATTTTCCATGGATTGGCTCCCCAAACTCTCAGTCTTTTGGTATGTGGTAACATTACATCAACATTATAGATTAGGAAATAGACACAGAAAGCCTACATCTGAGTTTCTTGGTTAATATTACTGACATTTTGTATCATACAGTTCCTTGTGGTGGAGAGCTGCCCTGAACATCACAAGATATTTAGTAGCTTCTCTAACTTCTACACATGACTGAATGTCAGTAACCACCTCCCTTTCCCAGTTGGAACAACAAAAGAGTGTCCAAAACTTGTCAAATGTTCCCCCAGGAACACTTCTGCTCAGGAGAGGAAATCAATAATTAAGATATTTTACCCCAATTCACACAATGGGTAAGAGTCAGAACTGAGATTCAACCAAGATCTTCTGGCTCTACAGCTTAAGCTGTTAACACTAAGCTCTAAAGCTTAAAAATCTCACTGGTAATTTGACTTTTTGGAAGCCCAATATTAAAACCCAGATTGTACCTGTCTGAAAATGATGGACATGATGTTTCAAGAATTTTAGTGACTTTGTGGGCCCAGCCAAAGGGAGAAGTCATCCTTTGGCTAAGATAATTCAGCCTGAAAGTGTAGCTCAGTGGCATGGGCTTTGATAGTCCATATTCAGAGTGAAAGAAAACAGGTTGCAAGAAGTAGGTAAAACAGTACCCTGAGACTTTTAATGATGGAGAGATTTTGGTACTCCAAAAGGTTGGTTGAGATGAAGAAGAGAAGAAAGGAAGAGGAAGTGGAAGGGAGGAAGAGAAAGGGGAAATATTTTTGAGAAGAGCAAAGGTTTTTTGTTTGTTTGGTTTCATCCTCCCCTTTTGTTCATAAGATAAGATAACATCATGAGAAGAATGTTAAGAGAATAAATACTGCAATTTAACTCCTTTTTCTTCTGATCTCCTGGTGCTTCCCATTGGCTAACCCCTACAAGAATGCTAAGGACCATGGTGCTTTCTAATGGTGTGCCATTCACTTAGTCTCCTAAGTGGAAAGTAAGGAGAAAAGACCCCTCTCTTTCCCATTTATTAGCTTTGAGTTTTTAAATGTTAATCCATAATTTTACAGACTATCATTTTCTTGCTGGGGAATCAATGTCATCTAATATCTTTGTTTTCATGTCCATGGCCCCGCCCCCATTTTGTATAACCGATTAACTAGCTTGTGTAGAATTTGAGGAAAGAAAAAAAAATCATTCTAATATCTACTTTGGAATGATACGAGGATGCATCTGCCACAGAAACATTAGACTAGTCTGTCTTTTTGCTTTAATTTTTAAAAACTGTAACTAAGACATAAGGTTCGTTGTTAAGTGTTTGTGTTGGCAGAGTTACAAATGTGAAAATTCTTTTTGGAGCAGTTTGAAATGGTTGGATATTTTCTTTAAACTTTTGTCATGTCCTCAACTGATTAAACTTCCATTTTAGAATCTATGTTATGGGATTTAATTTGCAGTCTTTTTGCAAGTCTTTGAAAGACTGAATCTATACAACAAAATATCCTATCAATCCAGGGATATCAAAGCAATTAATGGAAAATCACTAAAGAGCTGACTATATGGCACAACGTGTGAAATAGCTTTTGCATTGACCATAATTTTTTTATTTTTCTCACTGTGAGTTTGCAACCACTAGGTAGAGCTTGCCTAAGTCTTTTCCCAGCCCACCCTGGGGTGTTTCTGTCTGCACCCTTCTGTTATGTTCCATATACAGTGTGAGTTTCAATCATTGATCTAAACTATATATCCTAGAAACATAGAATCTCTGAGTGGCAAGTACTATTAGTAACCACTTAGCTCATTGCCTTCCCAATGGGCACTGTCTTGTTTGATGTCTCCAACAGAGGGCCACCCAACCTGTGTCTAAGCCTCATCTAGGACAGGGATTCCTATGTTTGATGAGGAATTCAACTTGGGTCATGTCCCAACATGGGTAAGTTCAGACCATTAGCTGTTTTACCTTGAAGCTGAAATTCCTAGTTTTACACATTATGGTTAGTCAACACAGGACAGTGCCTGAGATCCTAGTTCCAAGCTAAACTGTTTTTGCTTATATTTAAGCTCTCCCACTCACCACCATATACTCTCATGGGAGTTATTTAGCATTCTAAGTCAATTTGTTTTGTTGTATTACAGGTATAAAAACACAGTGATTATTTTACATTATGTCAACTTAGCTGAATTAGCTCTGAGAGTCCTAGAATTTACTTCCTTTGTTGGTTCTGGGTTAAGATTGGCAATAGGAGAAATTGGAAGGTAGAAGTAAGACAGGAAGGAGAGCAGACATATAGTTCTAATGCTGTTTCACTGAGTCATAACAAACACACATTGTTTGTGAATGGCAGCAGTTGGAACTACAGCTTTTCTGGCACTGGATGGCCCCTCCTCAGTATATCTGAATGCTAGGTGAACCCTGTGTGAAGTTCCGTGGTGAAGCCTGCCAGCTTCTCCAAGTCACCCACACCTTTGAAGTTGCAGGCTTACCCAATGAGAAACTAGTGTGTGTTCCAATGTGTTATCCATGTGACTAGTATAAGTAGTTCTCATTAGAGACCAATGGAGGTTGTAATTTGTTCATGTTCTTGTTTACTTGATATCATTTTCCTTTCCACACTGATGTAAAGGTTTACTTGAGGCCCAACATCAGGAACAGAAGCAAGAGCTGTACTGTATAAACCATACAAGTCCAGCGAGGATGTAGCTCAGTGTAAAGCACTTGAGGGCTCTAGATTCTACCCCTACCACCACAGAAAACAAGGGTACAACTCTGCATCCAAAGCCCTTATTCCTAAAGTAAATCTTATTACTCACGGTAACTGCTCTTCTCTGATATAACTTTAGTGGTACTAGTATATTGTGAAGAATAATATAGTGAATAGAGTGTTCAATAGAAAGTATAGGACAATACCCAGTATCTGCAACTCTTACTTTACAACTCTGTGGAACTTTCACCTCTATTTGTCATTGAATACTGTTTTGGTTTCTTCTTCAACCTGACAAAATGGATCCACATTCTAGAATTCACATTCTTAAGATATACAAAATAAAAAAGATCGGTGCCTGTACAAAGCCACAGGGCTTTGTGGAGCACAGAAGCCTGCCCTTCTGACTGCAGCAGACCCTTGGAAAGGGCTCCTGATTCAGCCATTCGACTGGGAGGGTAAGTGACTCCCAGCCCAGCCATCTAGGTGGTTATGCAACAAGAAGACCTAATCCAGAAGAAGCAGAAGAAATCGAATTTAAACGTAA
>JAQHUG010000396.1:1228529-1239420 GCA_028555095.1 Dicrostonyx torquatus | reverse complement strand
TTAGACCGAGATGCAGGGGGGAGGGCCTTGGGCTTCCCATAGGACAGGGTATCCTGCCCCATCTTAAGGAAGCAGGGGGAGGGCGCTGGGGTAGTGGGGGAGCGGGAGGGCAGGGAACAAGGGGAGTAAATGTAAATTTATCTTTTAACAATAAAAAAAATTCAAAAAAATAGAAAAAGATCCACGATATGGAATTTTATAATAGACATTGCACTAAATGATCAAGGGACATTATCTAATTTAATATTCTTCAGAAAAACTCTAGAAACTTTACAGGTGAGGATACTGCTCCAGTGTATGACATCAAGAGCCATGTCAGCTGCAGTTGGTTAAAGACTTGAGGTCTCATGAACAATCTACAGTTACATGAGTTTCATATTAATATGTTTTTCTCAAAGTTAAATAAGATTTATGAATATTATTAGTATACTATTCATAAATCTTATAATTACTGTATAAAGTAAGGGCAATTACTCTCATTTGTTCTTGGATTAATAGTCAACACAATTCAAACAGATTAAATTCACTTTAAACAATTAATCCTATTTATAAAGTTACTTAATTCTACTTTTCAGAGTATACTCATAAATTTAATAAAAGCCTTTCAAATGCGTGACAAGCCATAAGAATAATCCTAACAAACAAAATTAGACCAATTAAATGACTATGGTGAAGATAACTTAAGCCTGTAGTTCTGCTGAGTTTTGACTTCTAAACATTTCAACATTGTTAATACACTTAGTAAAAGTCTCTTTTTCTATCTAGGATTATGGGTCAAAATCAATGGCTTAAGACTAATCTAACAGATTTTGTAAATTGCCAAATTTCCAGATATTGTAAAGAGATTATTTTTCATTTTTAGTTGGCATAAAGCATTATTACTATGGTAATTTACTTTATTATGGCTTTCTAAATTCTCCCCAGGGTTGAAAAATCACCCTAGTAAAGGTAGGAATTTGACTGTATCTGTTAGATTGAACTGAAGTCAGAAGGCAGGTTTTGCCTTCAGGTTGTGCTTGCTTTTTAGAGGTTCAAGACCAAGATATAATGATTTCAGTGATGTGTGTTCCTTAATGAGTCTGCCTTAGTAAGGGAGTGCACAGGGTACCTTTTCCCACTTTTTAGATAACCATTTTGTTCATGGGAGACACTAAAGCCATTTCTTTGATGTTCAAACTTTGGGTCAGTCAGTTTGGATTCCACTCAGGTAAAAGCTAAACATCCTTAATTATGTTCTGGACTCCTTAATTGTTTTTATTTCATTCTGCACTGTCTTGTACATTTTGGTGTCCATAACTCATAGTCATAAGTTAATTTGAACCCAGGTCATCTTGATTCCAGTCCACCACAGGGAGTTATTTTATGAATTTTCTCAGGTCTTTTAAGCTAAAGTATACCTTGTGTTTTTATTTGAATTCTTTAGTAAAAGTTTCTAAGAAAAAAATAAAACTAACCAGAGATAAACATAGCCTTAACGATTTCTATACTAGCTTATATGGTTCCATTAACTAAAACAATTTGAGTATCATTAACCAATAACAAATTCTTTTTAAATTTCATTGTTATTTCTGAATTTTGTCTCTGACATCATGAAGCTGTCATGTCTTAATGAAGCCTGGACAGTTTATCTCTAGTACCTTAGTACGGTTGGACATGGAATATGGTACATAGCAGCTACTCAGCAGATAAATAAATCAGTAGGACCACTAAGTACTTTCTAGAACATTATACATTCTCTCTTTCCATGTTTGTTTTTTTGCCTACAAAATAAATGGAAGCATACCAACAGAACACTGCCTGGCAAGATCAATGCAAAATGTGACAGCTATATTAATCCTGAAGGTCTACAATTTACAGAGCAGTTGTGGGTTTCTATCAAAAGGTTTTAGGCACTCTTCTCATTGAGCTGGTCTTGGACAAATTGCTCATTAGATTTGTCTTATATGGTGATAGTATTGGTGCCTAAGCAATTGATGTTCTTTTTTTCTCTTGCAGTTTTTTTTGAACTTGGAAAACAAAGCAAAAGGAGGTTTGATTATTTTAACAAGGTAAGTTCACTGTGTTGGTCTCCTGTGAACTGAAAATAGGGACTTGTGCTCCCTAGTAAAGTAGTTCAGTTCATTCTAGATTTGCTTCATAGCTTACATAAACATGTTTTATGAGAAATATTTATTTATTTATATTTTTGACAGGGCTGCTGATGGAAATAATGGCCTTGGGCTTGCTATTCATCTCCTCCTCTACTGACCTACACCTTTAGCCCATGCAAAATAACCTTTTTAAAAAATTAAAATATTTTCATTTATTGCTTGAGCATTGTATTTATATATACAATGTATTTTGATCATATCCATCCTGTGGTGATTTAAATGAATATAGTTCTCATGGGCTATGTTTGAATACTTGGTCCCCAGTTGGTAGAACTTCTTGCGAAGAATTAGAAGCCATGGCCCTGTTGAAGGTGTGTCGGTATGGGCTAGCTTTCAGGTATGAAAGGATTCATTACAGTCCAGTGTTTTCTCTCTGCATCTTATTTGTGGTCAAGATTTGAGCTCTCAGCTGTTCCTACCACCATGCCTTTGCTCTGCCGTCATGGACTCTAACCCTCTGAAACCATAATTGCAATTAAATGCTTTCTTATATAAGTTGCCTTGGTTGTGTTATTTTATCAAAGAAATAGAAAAGTAACTAAGCTAAATATAAGTATAATATATAATATATGTATGTGTACTTATAATCAAGCTATAAGTAAGAAGTTAATACCAGGAAGTGACTGTTACTGTGACAGAATTGACTGTGTTGGTTCTTGCGAAGAAATGTAGAAGACTTTGGGACTTTTAGACTCAAAAAGTAGTTGAATGCTTGAGTGGTGCTTAATGGGCCATGAAGTTGGAGCAGTCCACTTAGCTTATGCTCAGCTCTCTTCTGTTTTATTTGGTATAAGACCCCAGCCCATGGAATGGTAATACATTTAAGGTGGATCTTCCCACTTCAGTTTAGCCCAGAAATGCCAAGAGGCTTATCTCACAGAGCATTCTAGGTCTTGTCAATTTGACAATTAATATTAACTATCACAGGTGCTACAAAGGGTGATTAGCAGAAAGAAACCAAATGTAAAGAAAGTGCCTCCCCAAGCTGTTATTGGTATCAATGATTTGTCTATGGAGTCTCCTCACAGAAATATTTATTCAACACGATATGTTTAAACATAGAACAAAATAGAAAGATTAGGAAACCAAACAACCTTATACTTATCAACTCGTTTGAACTACTGCTAACCTTTTACCACATTTGCTTCATCTCTATTCTGTTTTAAAGGCCATATATCATGGTACTTCTCTCCTATAAACAAAATATCATAGGCTGAGTAACACACAAACCACAGAAAACTATTTCTCTTAGTTCTAGAGGTGGGGATGACCAAGATAAAGGTGGAAGATTATCCAGTGAGGGCCTCCTGATACCTGGTTCACAGAGGGTCATCTTTTGTACTTCCCTTATAATGTAGAGTCCTCAAAATCTAATCATGCTGTTAAACACACCAAATTTCTTATATTATCTTGCGGATTAGGATCTCAACACATGAATTTAGAGCAAAAAAAACACTCAAAGAAGAATAATCTTCAAATAAATAATTTTCTCTGATGTATTTGTAAGATAACGTAACCCTAAGAAAATGAGCAATTTTTTTTACTGTCATCTAATACCAATTTCCCTTGCAAACATCTTCAAATGCTTACAAATTGCCTTTCTAGCTCTTTTCAAAGCAGGAATACAAAGACTGACTATTTTTTATAATTATGCCTCTCCAGTCTCATTAAACTTAGACTTTCTTTTATCTTAGTTCTCAATATTGACTTTTAGAGAAGAATGATTGAATATTTTACAAACTGCTTTGCTCTCTGCCTTGAGATCTTTTTGTTTTCTTGTTGCAGCATTGAAACTGCATTCTTTGTCACAATTAATGTGTAAAAGAAAGGTTAAATATAAAAACTTTATTAGATGCAGATTAAACATTCCTCAGAAATACCGTGTAGGTGTTGTTGTATGCTTTCTCCATCATATGAGGGTGCTCATTTTTAAATGTGTCTATGATTAGTGATACTAATTTTGTACCTTAAATTAGAATGATTTCTATGGGTTAAAGGGCAGTTTGGTAAAGAGTGATCTAGGGACTCTCAAATAGAAAATGGACATATGTCAAGGTTTTATTTAGCTTAGAAATTCATGTGGGAATTACTGAAATGTGTCAATTGGCTTGAAAGAAAATCCAAAATGCAGATATATAAGCAGGCTAAACAAATGCTGAAATGAATTGACTTCACTTAGTCAGTATCCATAGGGCCCTAACCAACTACATCTCGACCAGACATGTTCTACTTCTGTGAGCAAGAGTTGATTGTGTCATTCTATCATTTAAATGGTTGCAATGCAATGCAAAGACAAGGAAAGGCCCAGAAACCCAAAGGAATCAAGATAGATTGTTTACTTTTCCACGTAAGAATTTGGTCTATTTCAAAGCTTTTCACAAACGTTCCCTGTCATCTAGACCACTCTAGTCATAGGGTTAACAATTTTCTGTTAGTGAGTTCCCTGAGGAGTAATTTCCTTTGTGGGAGCAGTGATAAGATTGAACCCAGTGATAGTATTCAGGCACACTCTGGCACACTGCCTCATGCTCTGCACCTGCCTGCATAGCAGATGGTACCCTGTCCTTTTAAGGGAAAACCTCCTCTCACTCCCAGTCTCCTTCTCTTTTCCTGAGTTCCTCCAAAGAGACAGCTCTCCATCTCTGTCTCTCTCTTCTCTCTCCTCTCCCTTCTCCTCCCCTCCCCTCTCCTCTCCTCTTCTCTCCTCTCCTCTGCTCTCCTCTTTTCTCCTCTTCCTTCTTCTCTTCTCTCCTTTCTCTCCCTCCCTCCCTTCCTCTTTCTCTCTCTCTCTCCCCCAGTCTATGTATTTCTCCCTTCCCCCTCTACCCTTACAATACCCTCTTCTTAAATAAACTCTACATTCACACTCTCTTGGCATGGCATATTTGTTTTCCTGCCCGCATTCCTCACCTGCCATGGGACCCACCAAAGGTCTCTCTCTCTCTCTCTCTCTCTCTCTCTCTCTCTCTCTCTCTCTCTGTATCCTACACCCAGAACCTCTCATATCTTAGGCAAGTGCTCTCCAACTGAACTACACCCTGCATGCATACTTGAAGCATGACAATATCCAGATTTCCATGTTGTCATGGAGATGCAATGACACGGTGTAATGTTTTAAGCATACAGTGACTTTTTTTCCCCCTGAATCAAGTATTTCAGCTACGGCAACAAAATAAAGATTGTTTCAACAGTATTATTTCTTCTTTATTTATTTGAACGACGTCTTCTGGGTTTTCCTTGCAATCAAGTTTTGCATAGACTTTGTGTCCTTGGGAAACTCTCAGACAAGATTCACATAGGGCAACAAAAGAAAAAAAAGGGTATCATCTAAACCAAGGGTTGTTTAGGGCTAGGTGCTAGCACTCTGAAGCCAGTTGAGATTTAGACCAACAGAGAAGCTGCCACACACAGTTTGGGTCTCACTAGGTAGCTTTGACTGGAATCCAACTTGATATCCTCCTGTCTCAGCTTCCTAAAGGTTGGGATTACAAGCATACCACAGCATGCCCAGCTTTGTCTTGGTCATTTTTTTAATGCTCTGGCTGTCATAACTTTAATCACAAAGTGTTTTCCTAGTCTGTCTCCTTTACCCATTCAACATGCTTCCATTAATATTTGAGTCTCTCCTAGCTGACAGAACAAAAAGATGTAGCAAATTGCCCAATTTCAAAAGACAGAAGGCATAAAATGCAGAACTAAAGAGGTTTTTGTCGCTGTGGCTCTCACAGCCATTAAAATTTAGTAAAGGAGATACTATAAATAGCTTTATGCCAATATTCATGTTAGCCTGGGCAAAATGGTGAAATTCAATTTTATTGATCTCTATAAAGAACTTGCTTTGGTTTCATTGATTTTCTTTGTTTTTCTTTTACTGATATTTTCAATTAAAATGTAAAATACAGGTTTTTTTTCCTGTGCATCTTCTTCTTTACACTAAAATCTTGATCCTAATGATGTTAACATCCTCTGTTGGGGAGGGTGTTAGCTCAGTGTTAGAATGTGTTTTCACATGCATGAGACCAGAGGTAAATCTCTGGTACCAAAAGAAATGTGAATACTGCATAATTATTTATTTTTACATCAATATTTTAAAACAATAATACAATCACTCCTAACAAATTGCAGAATGAATGATATGAATTTAGTGATTATCTTAGTCATTGATCTGTTGCTGTGAAGAGACACCATGACCATGGCAACTTTTATGAAAGAAAGCATTTATTAAGGGGTTTCCTTGCAGTTTCAAAGGCTTAGTCAATTATCCATTATCATCATGGTAGGGAACATGGTGGCAGGTATCTGTGGTACTGGAGAAGTGACTGAAACACATACAGAGACAGAGAGAACTGGGCCTAACATGATCTTTGAAACCTTAAAACCAACCCCCAGTAACATACTTCCTCCAACAAGGCCATACCTCCTAATCCTTCTAATCCTATCAAAGTTACTCCCTGGTGACTAAGCATTCAAATACATGAGCATACGGGAGCCATTCTTATTCAAACCACCATAATAATATAGTGTGGAAATTTATCTGAATCAGTTTGTGAAGACCATAGTGAATTCAATTCTTTCCTTCTAAAAGGTATGTCTGGCTCAGAATGTGATCTTATTTGAAATAAAGGTCTTCAAGATATAATTAAGGTATAGATCATGAGATAAGATCACTTTGGGTTAAGATCAGCATTCATAAGTGTCTTTATAATTGTCTTTAAAACTGAAAAGAGGGAGATTTGAGACACAGACAGGAAGACCATGTGAACACTAATAGTAATTATGTTGGTGCAGTTACAATGAGTACCAGTGACTGCAAGCAGCCACCAGAAGCAAAGAAGAAAGTATAGAGCACTTTCTCTCTCAAGACTCCAGAAGAAGACTTTCATACCTTGGTTTTGGGCTTCTTTCTTCTAGACTGTAAAAATAAATTTTTGTGGCTTTAACCACCAAGTGTGAAGCAATTTGTGAAGGTAGCCACATTAAACTGATACAGAGGTCTTCCATGTTTGTTTTTCTTTTAGATTTGTTTTTATTATCTTTAAATTATGAGTGTATGTGTGTTTGGGAGGGAGTATGCGCGTGTGGACATAGGTGACTGTGGAGTTCAAAGAAGGGTGTTGGATCCCTTGGCACTGGAATTCCAGGCAGTTGTGAGCTGCCTGCCTTGGGGGGTAGAGAGTAAACTCAGGTCCTCTTCAAGAGGAGTACATGCTCTTTACTGTAGAGCCATCTGTCTATTTCATTCTTTTCAAAACAACTATATGATAGCCCTCACATGGCTGCACACTAGTTTTTTAATCAGTTCCCCATTGATGAACCAGGTAGTTACAATATTGAAAGGCCTGCCTGTAGCGTCCCACTTCCTCCAGCCAGGTCCCACCTCTTAAAGGCTTCACTGGACTTCTATTTAGTGCCTCAAGCTGAGAACTAAACATTTAAACCATGAGCCTAGAAGGGCAGTTTCATATTCAAATCACAGCATAGCCTTTCTCAATTAGAGTTCAAGTTCAACTATACTATAGCTCACTTTATCGCTTCTTTTTTCTTTTTATGTCTTAGATTGATTATTTCAAAGAGCAGAGTTGGGGGCAGAGAGTGTATGGATTGTAACTCCATTGAGAAAGTGCTCTGAGTCCTGAATTAGAGAACGACAGAAAGACAAATTAGTACTATACTATGTTATTGTTGGGAATTGGTAGTGTAGTTAATTGCTCTGTCTGTGAGGGTGTGTCCTGGAAAAGCCCCCCTATCAACTCTCTCCCAGGAATTCCTTGGCTGGAAGAAGGAAAGTGGAAGTTGAAGAAGTATGGGCAATAAAAAAGGAGAAATGGATTTATCCACTGGCTTCTGTCTTTTGTGTGGAAGGTTTGCCCCATCAAATGCTTGCTGATTAACCAGTCATGAAATAATTGGTCATCAAAAGAACAAATAATCCAATGAAAAAACGGAGTGCAGACCTAAACAGAGAACTCTCAATAGATGAATCTCAAATGGCTAAAAAACACTTGAGGAAATGCTAAACATCCTTAGTTCAGCCTTCTTTAGAATTTAGATAATTACAGTAAATAGTGCAGAACTGCAGCTACTTCAAGATTTGAGAATATAATACACAGATTTCTAAGAAGACCTTGAAATGTTTGCCAAAGAGTAGATGCATACATTCTTTTGAAGGGGTAGTGAATAAATGTTTTGAAGGAAGTGCTATAGGAAGAATTAGAGAAATTGGGTTTAAGAAAAAAAAAACTCCTTAAAGGAATGAGCCTTTGTATTTTCAAAAGTATTGTGCATTGTAAGAAAAATAAAATTTAGTATCTTATATTTACTTTGGGGAAATTATTATATACCTACAAAATTTGTAAGTAGTGTCAAAGATAAAGATGTGAATAAAAGTATAATAAACATTCTTATTGTTAGGACTTACATTTTTTTTTTACTACATGAAAAGAAAATGGCTTTTTTTTGAGGCCTTCCTGCTGTCCTTATATTGATTATAAATTTGATTTGGCATAAAGGGTTGCTTCCATGTTCAGTCAGCAAGTGCAGGCTGTTTTCTCCTACAAATCAGGATTATACAGTGTTTGATATATATTAAAACACATTTATGTTCTGCTTTTAGACAGTCAACTTCATGTTTGAAATAAAGAGAATAAAGTAAACAGGTATTTGACATAGCTATTGTTGTGCTTTTATTTTGTATTGGATATGCAATTACAGCTTCCTGAGAGCTGCCCCCTTTTGAACTCTAAAAGAAATAAAAATGTTGCTTCATATGGTTGTGCTAACATATGGCCCTAATTATAGCACAAACAAGGAACCTAGTCATCTCAACAAATTTTAGCCCCCAAATTAAATCAAAACCTTGTTAATGTTGCTGTGTAGGTCCAAATAAAAAATGAAGATTTATGTGCACTGGGCTGACTAGGTACCCAGAAAACATTGAGGCAGAAATAAAAAATATGACTTAACATTGATGGGTGCTACTCAAGAAATTTATTTTATGTTTCTTTTACATAATTTTTTATTTTGTTTTTTTTCTGAGACAGGGTTTCTCTGTGTTAAGCTCTAGCTGCCCTGCAACTCATTTTGAAGACTAGGCTGGCCTTAACTTCACAGAGATCTGCCTGCCTCTGCCTCCTAATCATGCTGGGATTAAAAGCATGAGCCACCACTGCCCAACTACATTATGTATCTTGACCTTATTTGTTTCTCGATCCCTTCACATCCTCCCTCCACCCCTGCACCCCCAAATAAAACAAAATTTAAGAGAAAAAATGGAAATTCTTTTAAAGGGAAAAAAATCAAAAATCTCATTATGAAAACTTCAGTGTGACATAGTAAGTCACACAGTAAATCCCTTTGTCCATATATCTTTATTTGCAAGTGTTTATTGCAAAGAGTCATTGCTCTGTTTGGGGGTCTCTGATTTCTACTAAAGTATGGCAAAGTTGGACTTTCACTAGGACTCTTCTTGGATATCCTGCTGTTGCCCAGTGTTGTGGAGATCCTGCAGATTTGGGTTTGTGGTTCAGGTCATAGATGGGGTGGATGTTGGAATGTGTCAACTCATAACCCTGCTGGGCCTATACAGCTATAGGGTTGGTCTGCCAGAGAAAAAATGTGGACAGCTCTCCCATATTTGCAACTTCAGGGGCTGGCTCACCCATACCTGCACTAACAGGGTCAGCTCTATGATGCTGCACTGGTGAGGTGTAGGGCCTGCTCTCCTGAGTGTTGCAGCTGGTATGCATCATGGCTAACTCTTCAAATCTTATGACCATAAGGCCAGCTCTCCTGCCTGCTCCAGGTGTTGATGGGTAAAGGAGGCAGTTCTCTCCAGCCTATTTCTCCACAAGGCACATGGGTAATAGGGACAGCTCTCCCATGCTCACAATTTTAGGACTGGCTCAGCCACACCTGTGCTGCCCTGGAGAGGTGAAGGGCCTGGCTCTCCAGAGTGTTGCAGCTGGTGGGGTATTTTTTTAACTTTTAATTTTACATGTAGGGTTGTTTTGAGTAGCATATATGTGCCTAGTACCCAGGTAGACCAGAAAAGGGTGTTAGATCCCCTAGAAATGGAGTTATAGATGGTTATGAGCTACCATGTGGGTGCTAGGAATAGAACCTGGGTTTTCTGAAAGCACAGCCAGTTCTCATAACCACTAAACCATCACTCCAGCATGACATTCTATAAACTATAAATGTAGAACTTTGGGATGGTGTTTAGAGAGGTCTTTTTAAATTAAATAAGAATAAACATAAACACATCGAGCTTGGCACCTTCAAAAAGCCTCTGTTTTACTTAAAAATAGCATATATTAATTATATGTAATAATGGATTTTATTTTCTCTTTTCCCTTTCTCATACCTGCTAATACACTTCTTTCCAACTAGTGCCTTTTTATTTTCATGCTTTTTTGGTATAATACAGTAACTTTCAAGAGGGTTACTTCCAGAAGCATGGGTGGGGGTTATTTAGGAAATGGTTCCCTATGCCAGTGCATTCAAATGTACTTCTCACTTTCTCTTCTATAAGGTTCAGTGTGGATGGCTTTATGTTGAGGTCTTTGATCCATTTGAATTTGATTTTTGTGCATGGTGATAGATATGGGTCTATTTTCCTTTTTCTACATGTTCATATCCAGTTATGCCAGCACAACTTCTTAAATATGCTTTCTTTTTTCCATTTAATATATTTTGCTTCTTTATCAAATATCAGGTGTTCGAAGATGTGTGGATTGATATCC